>APFE030541769.1:3041-17351 GCA_000404065.3 Pinus taeda | reverse complement strand
GTGGTTTACCTATACAGATTCCACGGAGAAGTGTTAGTGGTGTGACATTAATTGTCCTCAAGCAGAGGCTTTAGTTTTGCTCTTTTCTGGAAGCAAATACTTTCTTCCAACAACATTTTTGAGTTCCATGAAAAATTTGAAAGTCCTAATAGTATTCAATTATGGTTTCAAGAGAGACATAGTATTCAATTATGGGTTAAAGAGATCCACACTGAATGATCTATCGGCCTTATCTTCACTTAGTTTAAGACTATTCACTTGGAGAGCCTGCATGTGCCCCCACTTCAAGAGCATAGTAAATTCATGTAGGACTTAGAGAAGCTATCTTTAAGCTTTTAGTGTTGATTGGGAAAATGTCTGGGTTCAATAACACCCAGTCGAGCATTAAGCTTCCAATAATGCTAGATTTTAACCTAGAGCACTTTTGTGATTTGGAGGAGATGCCCCCTCGTATTTGTGACACATCTTCAGTTGTGAATTGGACTATTACTAACTTTCATTTCCTTTGAATGTTACCTGATGACTTGGGGAACCTCAACTCTTTAATAATGTTAAGGAAGGAAAGAAAGTACATTACGCTAAGTTCTCTTATGCTTTTCAAGTTTTTTTTGGATATCTACAACGTTTCGGGTAGGAAAGTACATTCTATTAATGAAAATTTGTCTTGATAGAAAGGCCCAATTTCAAATTCTAATGCTTTTAAAAAACATTGTATAACTGTAATGTTTCTAAAAGGAAAGCATATTTTTTCAATTTAAGTATCATGATCCCATATTCCAACTTATTTTTTAGTAACCCATTAGGCATTGTAGCTTTGAATAAATCCATGTCTTTTGATAAGATCCTCTTCCAAATTAAAATGCAGTTTCCTTTTGGAAATAACCACATACAATGCCTTGATTTTGTTATTGAGAAAATAGAGGTTTTGAAACAAGCCTGTGCCATACATGGACTTGATTCATTGATTATGTATCAATTATGGCTCTAGATGTAACAATGTCTTGATTTTGTTGCTTGAAAATAGAGGTTATGCTTTACTATTTCACAGAATTTCTTACAATCTTTCCAGAAGTATTGATTTGTAATCTCAGTCACTGAGGGATGACAGTAATGACAAAGGTAATATTCCATGGTTTGAAGTTCCCCTCTTACTAAATATTTAAATATATCACCACAATTTAATTGTTAGTTAAAGGAATTGTATTTGATTTGTAAACAATTCATTGCTTGATTTATAGATTCTGATTTTTTCCCTTTTTTATTTTTTTCTCGGATTTAGTATGAGATATCTTCCAAGATTTGCGTCCCTAGTTTCCCCACCATAGCTACGAGGTTCAGATGCTGATCATTAAATATTCTCGGAATGTTACAACTTTTCCAGTAAGTGTGCTTTGAAACATTGTTGTTGCTTTTCCATGGTGTTAATGCAAATAAGCACTACAACTAGTGTCATTATTTAGATTAAGTGCCGAAATCTAGGTGGTCTTGTAATGATGGAGTGATTTTTTTCTAGCTACTAAGGCCATCTACATTTTTATCTCTTATGTTGTCCTAAGATATTCAAATTCAGAATAAGAATTGAGGTCTCGTTTCCACTATAGATTGCAGTCAGTTTCTTGAACATAATATATAGTAGATTATCTTTTACTAATCAACTGTGGATGTGATCCCTCGAAAGAAAGGAAATTCAAAGTGACTTTGATTTCACATTGATTTGTCAAAACATCCACACAAGAAAGGAGATTCAAAGTGACACTGATTTCACACTGATTTATCAAAATGGAGGCAAGAGAAAAGGAAACTTTGTATTCAACAATGCTCTTAATTTCATATGTACTTGCATAGACATATTAGTAGAAAATATTGAAGGGTTTCCTAAGTAATATTTTCCATTCCACTACATCCTTTACAGCTTGTAAATAAATAACTCGGAACAATTCATTACATTACTTGTTATTCTTTATTAATCAGTGGTTAAGATTTTGATATTGAACTGGGTAAGATTTTTCTTTCTTCTGTGAAATTGTGTGTTCTATAATGCTTCTTTTCCATTCACTATGTATACCATATAAAGTGTGTCTAATGGAGTAGGAAGATTGGAAAGGCTTGTGATCCTTGAACTATATTACAAGGCAGAAACCCAACGGGGTAGGGTAGGTGCATCCCCACAAAGGGATCACAAATACCAAAGTTGGTATTGGCTAGTGCCTTGAGCTAGAAAATTTCCTTTACCCTTGTATTAACTGTGAATATAGAGAGGATTCTAATATTATCTTTATAAGATTTATATCAATTAAGATTGATGAATAAAATTCATGAGACATGAGCTAGGATGTCCTTGCAAGGTGGTTGTTGATTATTGGAAGCTATGATGGCCATTATGTCAGGCCAGGTGGTCACTCCCTTGATCGTGAGCACGATTGTGATCAAGATGGACGACTTCATAGTCTATATTGATTGTTTAGCAGTGATAGTTAGTGGGCTCATTCACAAAATCTTCTATTTCATTAATCCTTTTTATAGAGTTGTCAGATTCAATTTCCAAAGGTTTTAATTACACTATAGATTTGAGTTTTGAGAGAGTTTTGATTCATAGTGTTAAGTATAGCAGCTATGGCACTTGAATGAGACAAGCATAGTGTAGGTATCAGACTCTGTTATAAGCTTACCATATTATAAGGGACTTGGTTGGCTTTTTTATAATTTTATAAAAAAGTTCCATGTCATGGAAATGTGAAAAAAAACAGTGATATTGCCACCATGTGGCTCTTTTCATATATGGTTTTATACTTTTTCAAAAAATTCTCTAAGATTTCACAATGCTAATATTCACTAGGAATTTACAAAGTTTTATTATTTAGTGAAAGACTCGCCAAGATCTTACAAGATTATATAATTGAGTAAAATATTCGCCATGCCTGGTGAGAAATTCGCCCAAAAATTTATATATTATTATATATATATATATTATATATAATTATATATATATATATATTTTTTATATATATATATTATCTATATATATTATATATATTATATATTATATATATTATATATATTATTGATAAAATCGCCTTCCATTTTTCCTATATACCATGGAGATTCACCCATTTATTATACATATTAATTTGGGGGGGGGTTCTTAAAATTTTCTCTGTTCCACAGTCACTTGAAGCTCAAGGCTTTGAACTTAGGATTGTCCCAAGCATCCAACCGCTTGCTTCTTGTCCAACACCTCTAGATTCTTTGTCACCTTAGGAGTGTGATACAAAAACCCCTAAGAGTCCACAGAGGCTTGTCTCATACCCTCTGAATCCATTATTTGATCCTTTTTTGATATCTCCTCAATGACCTTACAACCCTTACGATCGACCTAGTGTTCCTTTAGAGTTATCTCCTCGTACATCTCAGGTTCCTCCTCGCCAATTGTTTCCACCCATGGATTCGGAAGGTGAGATTCCAACCTCTTCTCGAGGTCCTCTGAAAGTCTCCGCTACTCACACTCCTCAGGTTGATGAAGAGAAAGAATATAACTTTCCTCCTTAAGGCTTTCCTTTTACGAGAAGAGTTCTGCCTGAAACACTTCCTGAAACCAGCAGGCCTATGATTCCACATGGTTATACAACCTTGTCTCAATTAGTTTCAGGAATTCCCAATGCTTCCTCTTTGTAAAAAAATCCTATTTGGTCATCAAATGCTATGCCTACTTCTAGTCTATTTATTCCTAACTTGACCTCTCATATACCTATACAAATTTTCATTACGTCAGTTCCCATTCAACCAATGATTTCGTTGCAACCTTTACCGTCAATTCAACCTTCCATTCAGGTACAACCGATTATTTCAGTTCATGCACATGTAAGTTCTTCAGTCCGTCTATCAAGCGGAAAAAATGTACCAGTGCCTTATTCACAGCCTAGAGGGCATAATCTGAAAATTCCTCTTGTGTTAGGTGGAACCCATGTGAGTGGCTTACAACCTCACATAATTGGAGTCAATCAACCTTATCCTGGTGGTATTCCTACTTAGTTTTTTCATACGGGGCAGGTAATATACAGTATAAACAACTTTACATGGTCCAAATTCCACTTCAACAGTCTTATGTTCCATATGGTTCCCAAGAACTCCAAAATCCACCCTACATTCCACAAGAAGGACCTCATGTGCAACCTGGTCAATTTGCTATTCCTAGTGCATATGGTCAAAACCCATTTGGAACTTACCAATACCTGTAGGGAATCCCTTCAGGAACTATCCAACAATCATTACAACAATAGGGGAAACATTTGCACAGTATCAACAGCCTTTGCAAAAGAAAACGCAGTTTTTTCAACAACCTAATCAACCCTTGTATCCACATGGCCAACCTGTGCAGTAGGAAGGTCAACCCTTGTAGCAGCAAGCTTAACCTGTGTACCAACAAGGTCAAACCTTGCAGAAAAAATGTTAACCACTGCAGCAGCAGGGCCAATCTCTTCATATCCAGGGTCAGCAGGTGTAGCAACCTTCCAATAC
This sequence comes from Pinus taeda, assembly GCA_000404065.3. Taxonomy (NCBI): domain Eukaryota; kingdom Viridiplantae; phylum Streptophyta; class Pinopsida; order Pinales; family Pinaceae; genus Pinus; species Pinus taeda. The sequence continues at coordinate 12,836 of APFE030541769.1, read as the reverse complement.
ATATGCCGAACATAATGTTTATACTCCTTATGGTTATCAATGGTGTATGGCAGGTTAGTATCAAACCTACCCTGGACAAAATCCACCTTATGGCATGGTACCCCTCAATGGGGGAAAAATCAAACCCCCAATGATCAAAATCCTTCGCTTTGGGGGCAGAACCCTTACCAACAAGGTTGGAATCCACAGGTTGGGCCTCCTCAAAGGCCTTATATGCCTTTTAATCTGAAATTGCCATTTTTTGCTACATTGGAACTTCCTGATGTCTCGAGGCTTACTAATGATCCCATTCTTCATTCGCCTTACTAACCTCCAATTCCTACGTGATGACATATCATTTATGGTGTTCTTCTAATTCTTACATTGAATATTCTATTTGTCTCTGCCTCTTTCAACGAACCGTGACAGGTGTTGTCACAAAATGGTATGTTGACTTTCCTCGATGTACCTATGTAGAATTTAATTATTTGTCTATGGCCTTCCTCAACCACTTTCAGTTACCAGTTTAGTATGAAAATTAGTACCCATTGTCTTACCTCTTTGAAGCAAGATATCGCGACCCATATTTCCGATCATATCCATGAATGGATATGCCGGTGCTGTCTCAAATTCCTGATGAGTTGTTAACTGAATGGTTCACCAAATCATTCGTAAAGAAAATTTCTAAAGACATAGCAATGGGTGGATGTGTTACCAAGGATAAAGCTATTGCCCGTGCTCAGTATTTGGACTTAGTCTATTCCCAATCCAGCATGTTATATGAAATGATACCTGATGCTCCAAGGCCATCTTTGGATCTGGAATCTTCAAAGTCTCCCAATGTACCACTTGTTGATGGTATAATTGGATTATTGTCTTAGACTACCACCAAAGCTTATTCAAATTAAAAAAATATGTTTCAGATGTTGGTTCTAATTATCCTTTGAAAAATCCGTTGAATCCTAGTAAAACCCCTAAGGTCCATCCCATCCAGTCTACCATGACAAATAAAGCCACGAAAGGTAAGAAAAAGGGTAAAGGAAAAGCCAAATCCAATACCCCGAAACAGGATCATCCCAAGTCATTTATTGATGATTCTTCCAAACAAAAGTTGAAATATCCTTGCCTCATTTGTGAGGAAGACCATGATACCAAGGATTTTCCCCAACATGCCAAACTTAGTCATTTATTAAAAGGGACTCTAGTTGTTTTGAAAGATCCATTTCCATTTCATTAGACTCAATTCGTAGACTAACCACAATCCTCTACCTCATCTAGTTCTCAAGTTTACGTGATGATGGTTTCATTGCCTATCTTTGTTGCTACTCGATTGAAATACTATCAAATCCCTCAAAAGAAGATGGTGGAAAAAGAAGCCATTGATATACCTTCTACTTCTACTCCACCAAGTTATGGTCCTCTTCACATTGAGAGACCTAATAATGAGTCCATTCTCTAACCACCTCCCAAAGGTGTGTTTCAAAAATCATCCTTTAATTTGAATGCTAGATCTGCTCAACATTATAGTATTGTCGAAGATCTAGCTCAAACACCCTTGGAAATGTATGCTTTGGAAGTTCTCCAAACATGTCCAACGCAATGGAAATCATTATTGTCTGCTATAGGATCCATTGATCATGTTGATTCTAGTTTAATTACCTTCGATCTTGAAAACCATGTTCCTCTTCTTCCTCATCATATTTCTTTAATCATTCAAGTTATTATTAAAGGAAAGACGATCCATCGGACTATCATTGATGAAGGTGCTTCCACCTGCATCATGTTTGTTTCATGTTTGAAAGACATTGGCTCTCCACCCCTTAACCAACCCCAAAACACCTTGGAGGCCTTTGATCACAGAGGCTTCTGTCCTTATGGTATTCTCAAAATTTTTCCTATCACTTTGGAAGGTAAGACTGTCGTGCTAGAAGTGGAAGTTGTAGACACAAAACTAAATTACAACATTTTACTTGGGTGAAGTTGGACCCACACCATGTTTGTGTGGTTTCCTCTTTGTTCTGGGTGCTTCGTTTTCCTCATGAAAGAAAATTTGTCACCATTGACCAATTATCCTTTTTCTCTTCCCATATGTGGGAAATACCAAAATTCCATATGAGAGCTTGGTGGCAGGTCGTTTCAAATATTTTTCTTTAATGGGAACTTTTTCTCTTCCAACTCTGCATGTCACCTCAATCCATATGATCTCTTTTTCTACATATCCATGGATTATTCCTTCCCTAGATCAGATTGATTTGTATGGTGATTTCATGCCCCTAAGTTTGTTGGAACAAGCTTATCTTGAAATTGTCTCAGCTTCAACGGTTGCTTCAGAAATTCATGTTGTTTTCAGTATGAACCTAGATACCTATGCGCAATTTCATTGGCTTGGTTCTTGGGATTCCCAGAATCCTTTGAACGAGATATTTCCCACCGACGAGAGTATTGTTGAGGTTATGTCTCTTGACAAAACTCCTTGGAATGATATTCATCATCGTTCCTCATTTCTTCCAAGCCTAAGTAAGATTCCTTCGTGTATTGAAGCTTTCGTTTCTCATAACCCTGCACATCCACTTCAAACACCTATCTTGGTGCACAAAGCCTTGTCTGAAGCTAATATGGGAAATATTACTGCAATCATGCCACTCGACATTTCCATTAAACCTGGAATTGTGGAGAACATCCACATTGGGGTTTCCTGTTCTCCTGATGAGATCAGGGTTTACACTAACCTTTTCAAAGAATTTATTGATGTCTTCACTTGGTCATATGAGGAAATGCCTGGTATTGATCTAGCTATAGTGATGCATGAAATACCCATGTATCCTGATGTGAAGCCCATTCATCAACGACTCTATCCCGTGCATCTTAGGAAGACTGCTACTATTAAGGCAGAAGTTGAAAAACTTTTAAAATTTGGTTTTATTTACCCTATCCAATTGAAAAATTGGGTTTCTAACATTATACCTGTTACTAACAAGCAGGGCAGAATTCGAGTTTGTGTTGATTACTGTGACATCAATCGCGCATGCCCGAAAGATAATTATTCCACTCTATTTATTGAACAAATCATCGATGAGTGTGTTGGGAGTGAGATTTTCTCTTTTATGCATGGTTTTTCTGGTTATAGCTAGATCAATATATTGCCTACTGATCAACACAAGACTTCCTTCATCTATCCATGGGGGAATTTTTCCTATAAGAAGCTCCCTATCGGCTTGAAAAATGTTGTTGCTACCTTTGAGAGATTAATGTCATATGCTTTTCATGATATTAGACACATTGTTTAACCTTATCTAGATGACTTACCAGCTCATTCTCCTAAGCATCATGACCATTCAGACCACCTTAGAGCCATATTTTTGTGTTGTTGACACTATAATATTCCTCTTAATTCGCATTAATGTGTCTTCTGCGTAGAATCCAATCAGATTTTGGATTTTTTTTTGTGTCCCAAGAAGGTATATGGATAGATCCTTTGAAAGTTGAGGCTATTGTAAATTTACCTTCTCCTACGTCATTGCATCAATTGCAAAGTTTGCAAGAAAAGGCTAATTTTCTTTTTCGTTTTGTCCCTAACTACGCTGAACTCGCTAAGGGATTTACTCGTTTGTTCAAAAAGGGGATCCCATTCATTTGGTATGAAATTTCCAAACAATCCTTCGATGCCCTAAAGAACATGTTCATCAGTGATCCTTTATTGCATCCACCGACTATCGACGCGATTATTTCCTCTACTTGGCTGCAACCAACAGTACCATTGCTATGGTATTAGTCCATGATGATGACGATGGTAATGAACACTTGGTTTATTATTTATGTTGAAATATTATTGACACTAAAACTCGATATGCTCATGTCGAGAAACTTTCTCTGGCAGCAATACATGATGTTCAAATATTTCGTCATTATATTCTTCTACGGAAGACCACGGTAATTTCTAACTGCAATCCCGTGACTTATATTTTGACTCGTCAATTGCTTGGGGGGAAATACTCTAAATGGATTTTTATCCTACAAGAGTTTGATTTTGATTTATTGCTGCCAAATCAAAGAAATCAATTGTTTTTTTAATTGATTTGCGCCCTTCCTTCCGCAAACACTTCCACCGACTTTACTGAGCTTATCCCTGATGAAACTTTGTTTCTCATCAGCACTCTCGACTTGTGGTGTGGAGATATCATTGTTTATCTTCAAACCAAAACCTTCTAATCCTAGTTGTCTTGATCTGACCGACACCACATTTGGCATTAGTCTCAACTTTATCGGATTCTTGGTGATACATTATATCGATTCGGTGTTGTGTTTGTTCTTCGCAGATGTCTAACACTTGAAGAGGTTGAATGAGTCTTGAATGACTGCCACTCTAGGGAATGTGATGGTCACATGTCAGGCTGCGCCACTACTTAGAAGATCCTCTGTGATGGTTATTTCTAGCCTTCCATTTTCAAGGATTATATTTTGGCACTTCAGAAGTGCCATAAATGTCAGATTTATAACCGCAAGCAACCAACCTTGCCTGCACCCTTACACCTAGTCATTACCGTTGGACCATTTGCTAAATGGGGCATATATTTCATGACATGTAACCCTATCTTGGTCGAGGTGCATGGCTATACCATCATCATCTTCGACTACTTCATTAAATGGGCCGAGGTGATGCCCACATATAATGTAAATGGTATCACTGCTCCTCAGTTCCTCTTCAACCATGTCATGGCTAGTTTTGGCATCCCTCAAACCATTGTCACTGACCATAGATCATATTTTCATCAGTACATGATGGAAGAGTTGACTGCTAAGTTGGGTCTTCACCATGATAGCTAAACTCCTTACTATCCATAGGCCAATGGCCAAGTTGAAGCAATTAACAAAGTTCTGATTACTATTCTTCAACGAACCATTGGGAAGCACAAAAAGGATTGGAATCTCATGCTATTCTCAGCTCTTTCGGCTTACCAGACTTCGGTTAAGACAGCCACTGGTTTCACTGCATTCCAGTTGGTTTATGGTTTAGAGGCGACACTCATGATTGAGTGTGGAATCGCTTCATTGAAATCAGTTATCGAACTACTTGCTAATACCTCACCTGGAGGAGCGGTTACTTTTCCTCAAGAGGCTTGATGAGACCCATCATATTGCTTTGATGGTGATCAAAGCACAAAATAAACAAGTTAAAGCTCATTTCGATCAAATTGTTTCTCCCCGCATTTTTGTTGAAGGTGACTTGGTCCTCCTATATGATCAATCCAATGATAAGTTGGGAGTTAGGAAGTTAGAACCTATGTGGCATGGGCCATATATTGTAAAACGTGTCTTGAAAAAAGTCACCTATGAGCTAGTTGACTAGGAAGGAAATCCATTGTCACAGCCTTGCAATGGGTTGTATCTGATAAAATATTATGCATGAGTTCCCTATAATTACTTTTGTACATTAGTGTGTGAATTCATTGGTGTGCGGTTTTTATTTTTTGGTGTGATTGTTTGCTTTGCAGACATGTTTTTCTGCTTACCTTGTGTTCCACTCAGTTTGCAAATGTATTCAAACCATTATGTTGGTTTTGCTGATGGTGCTTGTCGTAGCCTACAGAACTTGTCTTCCACAACTTGGGCACTCTTTTCCCCTGATGGCGAGTTGATCGATTTACAAGGTATTTGTCTGGGATGGACAACTAATAATATTGCCAAATACAGTGCATTCATTGAACTGTTATCAAAAGCAGTTGCTCTTAGCATTAGAAATTTAGTAGTTAAATTAGATTCACAACTCGTTGTGTTACAAGTGAATAATCATTACTCAGTAAGAAATCCACAAATTTTGTGTATGTATCTACATGTTTGATTATTGGAAAGAAATTTTGATTTTATCACATATCAACCCATTCCATGTAGCTTGAATATAGTAACACATGCATTAGAAAATTATATTCTTGATAGACATTTGTGTAATTTACAAAACTGATCATATCATTGTGATACATGAACATATAAGTAGAAAATAAAATATATATCATGCATGTCATATTTTTTTCCATTGTAATCTCAAAAAATAAAGTGTTCTAAGACACATGGCTTTCAAAGCCTACAATAGTACAAAAAACAACTAGAAAGGATATTCACCCACATGATGCTCGCAATAACACAAGACCACTCTAATCACTCGGCCTAATAACCGACACATTCTTGCATACACTTCGACTGTACGCCTCTAGTAACGTAGTGGAACATTGTCTATAGTCGCATATTTTGGAATCTCACTGGTGATCACTTCCAGATTGTGTTCCATCTCCACCATGGGATCTACTCATTCCTCATATGGAGCATCCTCTATTTGACGTGCTACTCATCATGCTATTGGCGACATACCAAGAGGCCTTTCTTGTCCAACATCTGCACATTTATCACAATTTAAATCTCATATACACTTTACTAAAAAAAACTCATAAAACTTGAAAAATCCAAAAACAATTTTTACCTGCATCAGTCCACTGTTCACCCAGTGGCAGAGGTAGATCTGGATCCCAGCTAAAATATGTACCTACATAGGCATATTCATCCACAATGATCAGTTGGTGATGCAACCAATTAAAAAACTATGGATGGAAATGAATCTATTGGCCTCCTCCTCCAAGAGGCATGAGTTCACTCCATCTGACTAGCCTCAGATCTTATGGAGTAGGATTCGGCACCTCTATACATTGATACCAAAATAGGGGCACTCTCTCCAAAAAGAAAGTGACCAAGATTGAACTAAAACCAAATTGCTTCAGGTTTCCCCTCTTACCTTTGGTAAGTTGCCTCTTCATATTGACCAACAACCCATCACACCAGTTGAACACTTTTGGAGTAAGACAGTCTACCGCATACTATAATTGAGATTTTGAAATCTCGCGTAAAGCCTGTGACCCAGCTATATGAGCCATGGTGTCTAGAATCTTCCTCAAGGGAAGATTGTTGATAGTCATTATCTTCACCTTCCCACTCAATGTTGTTTCTGCACCCAGGCAATGTCTCTTGATTAGGGCACTAGTACTCTAACCTCCAGGACAAGATCCGAAGAGTTGAACCCTTTCCCCTCTTCTAGACAATCCAGTAATGAAGTAGATGTCCGCTACTTCCAACTCCAATTCTTGGTCTCCAATAATGAATATCTCTCAATCAACATCCCATAAACTGATTAGGTAGTGTAGCATCTCATTTTGGGCTCTGAGTCCTGTGCTTCGGAAGAATTTTAGTAGCCCATAGTTCCTCTAAGCATTCATGAATTCTGGAACTTGGGCAGCTTGGTGATATTCTACCTCATGGCCTCTCTCCTTCCATTCAATGACCATGTTGTCAAAATTTCCAGCAAAACAACCATTAAACATCAATTAAAAGCGTTTCAATGGATAAATACTCAAAATTTTCACTCTAAGGGGAAGCTTTTCATCAAATTTTCCACCCTGCGCCCATCGCATCTATTTCAATGAAACCCATAATGTGAGAGTGAGAGCCTTTCGGCCTCAGAGGCGACCATTGCGAGTCCGACAAGCAACCCTGCAGTGATCACCCCCGCTATAAAAAAATTGAAAATCCTTCCTTATGGCAAGCAAAAATCCAATGAAAAGGCATGAAAACAAAATGAAATGAAAGAGAAAAGGAAAAGCTCTTACCTGTACTTGACGATTCATGAAATGATGCCCTGGATCTCCCACACTAATCACCTGAACAATTGAAGAAAATGGGGTAAAATGCACTCTCCAATTTACTCCAAGTGAAATGGCCAAAATGTTTTTACTCTTTGTCTATTTATAAGTTTTTAACTGATTTTTGCCAATATTTTATTATATTTCTTGATATCATTGATGTGTGGTTATCTTTTTGCAATTACAGGTACTTTTTGGTGGATACAGTGATCATTTTTTAATGATTCAACAAGTTTTTGTTTTATCTCTTTTTCAAACTCATAAAAAATAAACGAAAAAGGAACCCCCCTCGAGTCATCTTTAAGATTTTTTCTGACTCTTGAAACATGAAAAGATCACCGAGTACTTATCTTTTAGAACTTGTTAAATAAAATGAATTGACGTCGTCTCAGTATACATTTACCCCTTTTTGGGGATGAGATTGACTATTTACGAAAAGGGTACACCTTGGTCATGGCCAAGAGATTCTCTCAAATATTTTTTTCTAGCTTTTCAAGTTCAAGGGACAAATTACGAAAAGGGACATGATGGAGTTTTCTTTTTCATCTCTTTTTCAAACTCTCTAAATATGAAAAAGATACTGAGTTATCCTTCCATCAAGCTCATTAAAAATTTATGGCAAAAGACTCATCACCATGATGAGACCGATTTTCTCCTTACTGGGACTTGTAAAATTTACTAGGATGGATTGATTCGAAAAATGAACTTATATGACAAGCATATGTTATCCCCTTCAAGATTGTGATAAAAAATAATTGGGGTACTTGCTAGAAATTGTGGGTAAAATGAAAGTGAAACATCCTTTGTATAGGCAGCATGCCACTCTCGAACATGATACGCATCTACTTCTCATGTCATGTTTGGGATATCCTTGCTGGGTTTGAGTGATCCATTTTGCCTCTCATCTGACAATTCCATTTCATCATCATGACCCTTGGTCTTATGTTGAGTTAGATGTTGCCACTCTCTGGATTTGTGTCATCGATGTTCAAGAGAAGTCCTATCTGTAGTATATTACCTATACATTGTCTGATCGTTTTCTACAATCTTGGATCCTATTCATTTAATTGCACTTTATTCCTCATTTCGTGTCAATGATGTGGGACTCATCATGGCCCTCCTTCGATGGGCCACTTCCTATAGACTTCAGCTCATTATCCAGGAAGATGACTTAGAGACTCCCTTTCAGTACCTTAGATCTTGCATGCCTTAATGGCAAGTTTTTTGCATTCGACGATAGGTTTTCATCATTGGATTTCGATCAGATGATTCCATGAGTGTTCGACTTCAGTTTCGTTCTTCGCATTCACAGATTGTACTGTCGTACCTTGAGAACCATTATCATTATTGGTGATTTCTCTCATGTTTGTTAACATTCTACATCATTGGTCGATAATTAGGTGGTTTTATATCATGTTCGACTTCGACACATTCATTCGCATGTTAGATTTTGTACTTTGATCGGGTTGGGATGGAGCACAAGACCCTAAGTTTTGTCTGATGTGACTCAGGCTGTGTGGAGTTATGTGTTGTTCATGATTGTACACATGTTTCTTCTATATGGATGGTTGTGACCATACTGTGGGACTTTATATTTTTGATGATCCTTCTATATCGGGTGGCTGCATCCATACCTTGGATCTTAGATTTGCAGATGATCCTTCTCATTCGGATGGTTGCACCCATGCCATGGATCTTTTTCATAGTCATTACTACCTAGATGGTTGTGTCCATACCATGGTTTCATGTTTTATTATCATATATATATATGTGTGTGTGTGTGTGTGTGTGTGTGTGTGTGTATGTATGTATCTATGTATATGCATCCTTCATTTGTAGGTCTCCTAACAGTGTTTATTCTTGTCCTTGAAAAATTTGTCTTAGCCGAAGTACTGATGTATGACAAGAAGTTTACGAAGTTTCCAAGAAAGTTTCAAATGCATTGGTTGGGACCATACATCGTCAAGGAGATTACGGAAGGAGGTGCATTTCATCTTGCGAAGCTAAATGGGGAGTTATTTCCAAGAAAAATCAATGGGTGTTACTGAGAATAGTGTCCACTCAGAGCTACTATTCCCACTAAGACTGGTAGCTATCTTAGAAACAAACAAGTAAAGTCTACTTTCGCTTTCCT
>APFE030541764.1:19291-41937 GCA_000404065.3 Pinus taeda | reverse complement strand
CGTTCAGATGCTCTGTCACTGAGTCTCCATCTTTCATCCTCAGGTTATACAAATTTTTCCATAGGAACATTTTATTCACCAGAGACTTATATTGGTACAAAGTCCCTAACTTGTCCCACAAAGCCTTCACCGTAACTTCCCCTGATACATTCAACAATACTGAATCTGAGACACACAATCGTATTGTGCTCTTTGCCTTCCAATCCAACTTCTTCCATTCTTCATTGGACACACCTGTTGGTTTAGTACCTGGATCTACCACGATCCACTGATCTTTATCCACCAAAAGATCCTCCATCTTGAGTTTCCATAACTCAAAACTTTGACCATTAAATTTATCAATCTCTATCTTTCCACTGCTTGCCATCTTCTTTCACCACCAATTGATCCTGCAGATCTCCCACTGAACAAGGTCTACCATAGGTCTGAGCGAAACCCCTCAACAACAAAGGCGTCCCCTTGAAGCCAAAACAACTTTGATACCAAATATAGGTTTTAACCCTGTACAGAAATTACCTGCATACGAATTCTAAGAACAGAAAATAAATAATGCGAGAACATAACACATAAAACACATATACACAGAGATTTTCCCCTGGATCCCAAAACCGAGACTACTAGCTTGATTTTTCATTATATTCCTTTCAATGTTACAATACATATTTATTCATGCCAAAGCAGCCAATACCTTGGGCCGAAAACCATCGCGTCCAAAACCATGGACCGAAAACCATCGCCTCCAAAACCATGCACCGAAAACCATAGTTAGGTCCATCCAACCTAATATAGGGTCAATTTTTTTTTTCCTGGGGGGCTGCCACAGGCCCCATAGAGTGGGGCTACTCGCATCCCTTAAACCTTCCAGACAGGGGGGGCTGCCGTCCCCCCTGTGACCCCCCCGCTATGCAATCGGCGCAACGAAGGGGGGATTCTGCCCCCCCTCCAACCCCCCACTTCACTACATAGGTTAGTCGTGGAAAGAATATAACAGAACCCAACAAAAATGATTACTGGTGTAGGAGGACAATGGCGTGTTTGCGAAATTTGGGACTGAACCTACACTGGTAAGAAATGAAATAGTGAAAGGAATGTATGCAGGGTAATTTGTATCTTTTAAATGAGAAGGTGAATGGTTAAATGGTAAAATAACTATTTTTGGCGCATCTCATTAGGGAAATTTAATGGTTTAAAAGGTTATATGGTGGGGTTAGAAAGGAGAATGACAAGTGGCGGAATGTGAATGGAGTGGGAGCGGGAGCGGGAAAATCTATTTTTGGAGGGGGGGTAGGTGGTAAGCTATTTTGGAGAAGGGGGCCCCGAACTCATTGTAGGGCTTCCATGTATGGTTCATGGTTTCAAAAAGCCACTTTTCAGACCCCCTCCCCCCATCATTAACTTTCAAAAGTGCGGGCGGTCCTGAATTTGTCCTCCGCTGTTGATCTGGGCGGGGAAAATCTTATCCATTGATTCGTGCGATCACTTTATCGAAAAGGAAAAAACATCCAATCATCGCTTATTTACACATTAAAAAATAATCCTCCAATAATAAAAGGATTAAAATAAATACAAATGGTTTAGTGCGACATTTAAACTAGCACGCTTTATTTGGGACGTTTATTTCTATTTTTTTCATATATTTTTCTTTTGTCCCCCTTTTTTTTTCCTCTGGAAAAATCTATAAACTTTCATTAATGATTTGAAACTTTACATTGATATTGCTATGATTATGCTAGGTTCACTGTGTCTGTAGTGAGGCCTATGTCATATGCCAAAATATGGATCTATAAACTATGATGTTCCTTTTGTCCCCCTTTTTTATTCGTTTTCTATTTTTCTTTCTTTGTTTAGTTTTTCTTATTTTTCTTTTGTTTTTTTATTTTTCTTTCAAAAATATAACACAACTAAATTAAAAAATAAGTTACAACATCCCTCAAGATAAATATCTAGACAAACATACCTTGATCACTATATTATAGGACCCTAACAGAAGGTACTTTATGCTTTTGTACTAGAGACTCTAAACTACTATCTAGTCACATATAAGCAACTATGGTGTTGGTTGCTTGTTCACCAAGGTCACTATAGTTTAGAGTATGTAATCTTAACTGTGCTCTAGCCATCTCAGCTGCAACTTTTCTTTCTTAACCAACCACTCAGGAAAATTAGGATACTTGGTGCCCCAATCCTGCATCAAATCTATAATTTTTCTTATAACATTCAAAACCTTCAAGATCACTTGAAATTTCTTTTGAATTTTGACCAGGGGTGCCATTACTTCATGCAAGAGGGCCAAATCACTATATATCTACTTCATGGTGTCTTCCATCGACTTCAATTATTCAAATATAGCTGATTATAACTCTTTCGTGCTAATACTAGTGCAAGACAATAGTTGATTCCCTGTGACAAGATGATTAACTTGTTTCTTTGCGGTAGCTAGCTCCTCTCGTAATCATGCATTTTCACTCATAAGGTACTCTTTATTATATTGTACTATTGTTGCAAAATCCAGATTAACTACCATGAATTCTTGGGGATTTCTCCAGGTATTGGATGCTATTACCTTTTCTGTGGATATGGAGATTGGATTAATAAGATAATTGGGAAAGTACCTTCGCCTTTATTGTATGATCATATTCTTCAATTGGTCGAACATAAAGCTGAATACATCCATAAACCTATCATCAGGTGGAAGAACAATTCCAATTTCATTGAATGGGATATGGCCAACTGCGAGAGGAGGTTTTGACTAAGTGCTGGGTTCATTTGCAATTGGTTGAATGGCATCCTCCTCCTCTAGCTCTACTTCTATTTCATGGCCCATCCATTCTTCATCCATTTCTTGTGCGACTTCCTCCTCCAATTTTTTCTTTATTTCTCCTTCTTGTAACTACTTCTGTTGTTCCTATTCTTCTATTCTTTTCCTTTCTTCTTATGCTCTCCTCATTTCTTCATTTGCTTTATGCTTTTGCAAGATTTTTTCTTCTTGTTTTCTTTGTAGCTCCTTGGCTCTTCTTAGCTCCTCTTTTTTCTTCTCTTATTCTTCTTCCTTCTGTAAACACTCCTCCTCTCTTCTACATTCTTCTTCTAACTTCTTCTCTTCTTCCCTTCATTTCCTTTGTTGTTCTGCCTCAATTTCACCTATGCACGTGGGATCAACCTTGAACTTTCTACTGATTTCTACCACTAGATTATGCTTTAGCCTCTTTCTAGGTGTTATAGTATCCACTTGGGTAGTTACTTCTTGCTTAACTTCCTCCATTTGTACATTTGGTACCTGAGTACATGGGAGGTTCCCGCCTCATCTTCTGGTTGATTCTTTCTTAGCGCATTGTACCAATTCTTGATCTTTTCATCTTCTGGAATGTTCATAGGTACAAACAATGAGGTATACTATATATTATTACAATGTTTTTCACATACATTTTTGGAATTATATCTATGAAAACCCAATGTGAAGATGCTTGAATTCTTCAATTTTAGTTTTATCCACCTTAAGGCTCTTAAGCTCATAAAGTCCAATCCGTAAAGGAAAAGAGGGCCAAGGGGCTTTCTTCCTCCTTTGGAGCTTGTTGAAGCCTCAGAATTCTGCTGCTCCAACATGGGGGATAGCCACCTGGATTGGACCTTAAAGACAAGTGCTTTTCCGTTTGAAGTGGTGGCTCCGACTGGGGATGATGGGACCGGTTTCCCAATGTGGGTTTTAAAATGAGAATGGGTGTTTTTTAAGCGATTGCAATAAGAATAATGATAACTAAATGACCTATTCTATCATGCAAATCTCTAGCTAACTTAATCTAATATAAACCTGGGTATTCTGTGTGATATGAGATCTAAAAAGATATATGTTTGACATGTGATAATAAAGATCATTCACGCCTTAAACAAAGCTTATAACATGTAAAGATAATTTATTTGACTAAATAGTTAGTCAAAGAAATGTATAAACTATATCGCACATATCTGATGATTATATATGAAAACAAACACTTTTAGCTAGGTATCATACAGTAGTGCAATTAACACATAACAAAAAGAACATATTCCATATACAATTCATGAAAATGAAATGTTATCACTAATTAAACAAAAACAGAACTAATCATACAAGATAAACTTACCATATGTGTGAGGTTCTTCTCATTTGACTAATGACATAGATGAGCTCCTTTCTTCAAATCAAATTATTCTCCAAGTATAAAATAGTGCATTAACAAAGGAAAGTAGTCTGATATTTAAAAGAAACGACCATGTTCCATAGTTTCATCAAGGCATTTACAAACTTACAGAAGTGCATTCTTTCCAAATTTTTTTGATAAAATTATGGACCCTTCTCTAAATGCATGAGAAAGGTATAAATACTATCTAACTAAAATTCAAAAATAGATTATACAACATATTTGAGGAGGTTTCAAACAACCTTCCTCTTAATTAGCAACTAACTCTAAAAATAAAAGTGATTTGATGAGCAGAGGTTATAAAGATGACTAGATGTCTGCTAACTTCTTTAGATCATATATATCGGACATCAGTTTCACTTGAGGAGGTGCCCCAAATTGCGTTCTAACCCATCCTGTGAAGATAACATTTGTGAGAGGTGGCAACGTCCTTTGAGTTGAGTGGAGTGAACAATTGAGTGTCATGATTTGGCTGTGAGGTTTGACAAGGAATTGCCAATCTGCCTCCCAGTTTGTCTTTGATAACTTTGTGATTGCTTCCATTTGGGTTTTCACATTTTCCTTCCAGTTTTGATCCAAGTCATTCAAATCTGGAAATGCCTTTGGATTGCCTTCTTTCATCAAGTTGGTTGTGTGAAAAGTTTAATTTACTACTTTTACTATGTTCTTTGCCACTCCTGCTGCTCTTGCCACTGCTAATTCAACCTACTTGATTCGCACATCCCATTCTGTGACAAAATGTCCTTATGTGTCTCCTCAATCTCGGGCAGATTATCTCTCCTTCCTTCTTCAATTTCTTTCCATTCAATGAATTCAGAGATCTTTGCATTTACATGATTAAATTCAGTTCTCTGGTCAATCACCTTATCCATTAACTAATCACTGGTGATCAGATAAGGAGCGACATGCGACATTCTTTGGAAAAATAGATCTTGTTGTTTTGATATAAGGGAATTTAGCTCTAGTGCCTCTTTGATGAATTAATTGACAATAGGGACATCTTCATATTTTGTCATGGTTTCTTGCAGTTCTTGGATTTGCATGTTCTTTGCATAGATGTCTGCTTCATGGCTTATCTTTAATACCTCCATATTCTGCTGCAATTGGGCTAGTTGTTTGGTAGCTTGCTTGTTCACATTTGCCTTCTCAATCTCAAGCTGTTGCTCGAGTTGTGCTATATTTTCTTCCATTTCCCTTAACAAAATAGATACCTCCATAGCTTTATCCACGGTGGCAGTTGGATATGCCCCTGTAAACAATGACAGTCTGGTCAATTTTTCAGCAGGATTGGAAGGAATATCTTTCCAGACTATGTCCATCAGCTCATTCCCTGGTGGGATATCAGGTGTTTCCACCCTCGTTCTTTTCCTTTGTATTCTCTGTGTCCTGAGCTTTCCTTGTATCCTGTGCTTTCCCTGTATCCACTTGAGACTCTGTGCTAGAATTTGGTCCCTCACTGTTAATAGTTACACTGGGCGTGGACTTGTCATCAGCGCTTAATAAATGCAATGGAATTGTTTTGAGCCTTTGATTTCTGAATTCTTGGAACTTTTCAAAATATTTAAGACTTAAATTGGCCTTTTCCAACTTGAACAATTGTTTGAATGATTCAGCCGATTGTAAAAGATCTTCGAAATAATTAGCCTCATGATTAAAGGGCTTAATCTTTACTGCAGAAGTAATATTGTGTGCTATCTTGTCTGGGTCAAATTGCCTCTTTGGAATGGTATGGAGCCTGAGGCTCTCTAGGCTTAGTGATTCTTTGGTCACATGGTTGAAATTTTCCAATGAAAAAGAACCACACTGAATGTGAAAGGATGGCCACAATGACTTTTTGTTATCTTTTAGGGTCTTGGTTAAGCCTTTACCCATAGTCTGGTGAGATATTTCTCTTGCTAGTAGCTTATCGGAGACATACATAGGGAGTACATGTGGGTCTGTTGTACTGCCAAAAACTCTGATATATGTAAACCATTATTCAACAAAATACTTGCCTACTACGAGAAGGTCTATAGTGGTTTTTTTATAAAACTTGGGGGCTTTCTTATTAAAAATAAATTGATGCAATGGTAAAATAACACCATGGCATACTTTATAAAAATGGGGTATATAATGGGATTCCAAAATTTGTTTGTGGCTGAGATGGATGGGGTAAGGGTCTTGCAAAGTCCATTTCCAACCCATGTTTGGAAATGTAGTACAGAAGCAGATGACATCCATGATATAGGCACTGGAATAAAATGGAGGAAGTTTATCTATGGAGCAGGATCTCTTCTAACGATACTCGTAGATGGCAGTGGCTAGATTATCAGATAGGATAGTGGCTTAATTCATTATGTGGGAATTGACACAAGCATCAATTAAAGTAATCCATTCTATGGAAAACTTGGTATTATTAGGTAATCCATATAACCTACATAACATAGAAGCTGCATAGTTATAGGGGTTTTCCAAAGAAGCTACAGGATACATACCCGCTTTATCATATTTGAATTTGTTCTCTAGGACCCTCCAGCCCTGGATCATCTTGAAAGGTTCTTCATTTTTCTTTCTGAAGTTGTCCAGGTATGATTTGTCATATATGTCCTAAGGTCAGGTATATGATACATTCGCTTCAGGTCTTCAGCTTTTAATGACCCCATTAGCTCCATCTTCGAGTTCATGAATTGTCTGTCTTCCATACTGATATTTTCAACCACCCATCGAATCATATCAGTGTATGGGAGTATTTTCGCTCTTGCTCCTATTCTGTGAAGGAAGGAGCAAGCAACATCATTGAATTGGACCCCTGAAGGTTTTATTGAGTCAACCGTTGCCTTTATGACAATAGAATTAGGAAGCTCATCATCAAGTCTATTGTATATGACTTCCCATGCCGTCAATCCTCCATCGGCACTGCAAACTGTATCAACGAATATATGCAACATCTCTGATACCTCAGACTCTGTAATGCTCTGCTTCTTCTGCTTTTGCATTACCTTTTGCAATGACATCTCATTTGAGGCTTGCTTGAAATGAAAGAGATATATTAACGCACTCAATGGAGGGTAATTAAGGAAGAGAGTTCTTTGAAATGACTTTGAATCATGGGAAGATTTTACATGAGATTATGTTAACTAGCCATAACTTGAATACATCAATTCCTCTCCTCGAGCTGCTAAACATTAATTACTCTATCAAACCGCTCACTATTACATTAAAACTCAGTAACTTCCCCATGATTCATGCTTTATTTGCACAACACAACTTTCAAAAGTTTCCATATAACGTTACTCGGAGTTAATGCAAAATGCAATTGCGAGAATCACAATATTGCATTTCGCAAATTTTGAAGGGGTGACACAATGGCATGCTCTATCAATTTGCGATTTGCGAAGTGCGATTGTGTGTTATTTAAGTGTGGTGATCGGAAAATCGCAGCGGGGACCTCATCGCATATCACATTTCGGGATTTTTGATGGAATGTTAACAATTGTTACATGGAAAACTGTGAGATGCAGTTTGCGATAACAGCTTTAAGCATGAGTCCCTTTTTGAAGGTTTTTAAGGAAAATTTGAAGAGTTAGCATTTATTTTCAAAGGCTAAAAATTTAAAAGGGTCCCCATTTAAATGTCAAATATGAACTATTACTTGTATAAATGGGGGGGGGTTGTTACATAGTACAATAGAGCTGTACAGAAAAACCATTATTCAACTGAGTGGAAACCTTCTGCAATACACCTTGTTGGTCACATACCTTGACACAAGGTGAGGGGCGGTCTAACACTCAAAACATCTAATGCATGTGCTCTGTGGTGAAGCGAACCAATCTATAATATCATAGAGTGCCTCCTTCACCTGATGTTTCATGCAAGGAGGTTCAATCTCAAAGATCATCTTGTACAATACTATAAAGAAGTGATCATATAATTTCACATAAACTCCAAGAAAACTAACTTCTGATAATAGTCTACAATAGAAGTAGACAAATAAATTCTCATGAGGGGTCCAGTTCCATTTCATCTTGTGAATTCATAATGAGTGCAGATCCCATCCAATAGACAAGAGAACATATAGAATTATGGTGATTTTTTATCCTTTAATGCTGCTTTGGCCTTCTATATATTAAGATGCATTTCATGGGAGAGGATATCAGCCCAGTTGAGAACTCTCCTCAAAGTATTCTGCATTCTTCTGCCCATGTAATTTGCAACACATCACTATGAGATCCTGGTAAACCTTTCTCAAATATTTTTTTCCTGTAGAGTACACTTGGTTTCTAGTAGAATTTGGCAGGCCCTTTCCACCATGACTTGAGGACTTCCTTGGTATTTAAGTTTTCCCAAGTCACATAGAACTGAGTATTCACATATTCCTTAGGAGTTACCATCCAGTAATAAGAATGTATATCATGCGGATGGTAGGTGGGGATCTCATTCCCGCTTTCACTACTAAGAAAAAGATTCTTTCTATCCACATGTAACAAGATTCATTCTTTAGCTTCTGCATACATCATCACTAGGAATTTACATTCCACTCTACGTATTATGAACCTCTTGATGTTTATGTACACTTCCCTGTCTTGTTTTCTAGGAACACCTTTTGCATGAAAGCATATTTAATATCTTACCTTGATACTTCCAAGGATTTTTCAATGAAGCATTATGTGTCTGATAATATATGGATAGTCGACTTAGTGTATTCCACTACCTCCTCCGTATTGGCTTCTGAAGTTTCCTTTGAAGTAGATTTTTGAGTGGTAGGAGGCATTGTCTCAGCAAATGATGAGAGAGTGATATATCCTATATTTGGAGAACCTGCAAGTGGAAATTCACTCATGGTGAACAAAAAATAGTTTCAAGAAATCCCCTAGCTATTACATGCAAACTATTCAAAAGATAATGATGAAGGAAAGATCTGGGCAATCTGGAAGCACAAGCTTATCAAAAGAGAGACAGGGTGGTTTAACTAGCAATTGGAAGCACTACACCAAGTCAAGGGAGAGGGTGCAAATCAAGATCACAATATAAAAACAAGGCTTTACTGAGGCTTAGAAATGAACCATGCATTCATGTGAGAGAGAGATAGGCTTGTTGGGAGTAGGTCGAAATCACAATGAGAAAGGAGGGACACACTGCTTCTTGGAAGTGTGCAGTGCGTCAGGGGGGCCTAGTGAGGGGGCAGGGTGCAGTTATAGTGGGCAAAGATGCCTCATTGTGTCTTAGAAATGTTCTATGCACTCTTGGAAGGGAGCCTTGCTTACTAGGCACAATTTCAAATCATAGAGGGCTTTTATTTTCCAGAAGTGCGCTCTGAAAGGGAGCTTCTTCTGCTGGGCACAATTTCAAATCACATAGGATCCTTGTTTTCTAGAAATGAGACATGGTAAAAAGTAGGCTCAAAATAACTAAGTGAAGGTCAAAAACAATTTAATAACACATTAACAATGAAAGAAAAGGGCTGCAAATGTTTATAAGTCTTGTTGCAATCATTACTAGAATATGAAAGGTCATGGAATGCGAAGAGTCAACAGAAACATTACTTGCGATAAAAAGATGACACTTATAGGAGAGAGTAAGGATGAAAATGACACTTCATATGCAAAAATTGATTGAAACACCACTAAGGAAAAGAAAATATCCACTAAAAACAACAAAAGCAAGAAAAAATGACACTTTGCAAAACTTACCAAGAATCCACGCACTTGTGACTAAGATTGATGAAGATCTCCTTATGGTGAGAAATGTGCTCAACCCAGAGTGAAAAATAATTGTCAAAATGAATGATGAATTGAGTTGCTTATAAAGAAAATTTACATGCAAATCAAGTTGATGCATGCTTTCCACTTGTCACTTTATGAGTGAGTTAGTTAAATCAAGTGGAGAGGGACCCTATTTTCTAGGACTGCACTCAACATTCAAAGAAGGAAGGACGCATGTGTGGAAGATAAGGGGGCACACTTTCTATTGACAAGGAGGCATTGCAGTTGAAGGTAAGGAGGGTGAAATCTCTGTTAACAAGGATCAAGGAGTGCTCTCTCCTTGTGGACAAGAATTTCACTTAACTAGGATAAGGAAGTGTGCTCCACTCAGAGACAAAAGTGCGTTCAATATTGAGAGGGCATACTTTCCTCCAACAATGCATGTTTAACTTTAGAAAGTGTGTTTTATCTAGGCGAAAAGGTTGCACTTTCTTTATTTTGTGTGATATTCATTTCAAGTGAAGAAGGTTAACACTAAGTCAAAGAAAAACTAGTGCTTTTTCTATCATTAGAAAGACGCCATGAGAACTTACAAAGATAAGAAGACGACACTTAGGAAACTTCTAGCTAGGGGAAAAGCAACACTCAAATATGTTGAAAGGATGATCGACACTTAGGAAAACATGAACGAATAAAAAGACGACACAAAATAACTTGAAACGACTATTCATGTAGGCTCCAAAATTGAAAAAGGAAAAAAATTTAAAGGGTCATTGTTGGAATGAAAACACTTGGCAATACACTAGGAGAACTCCAAATTCTCTGTATGGGTCTTACCTCTATGCACACAGACTTAGTCTTAGTCCTTCAGGAAGTATTGGTTCACTTAGTGGATTTCCTTAGCCTCACCACTCACCCTGATTATAGATTTTGTTTCCTTTATTCCCTACTTGGTCAAAAAAATTACAAATCTTACCAACTTGGGGTTGTTTCAATCCAGGAGAGTATTATTAGTAATAGTGAGTTATAATTAGAGTGTTAGTTTTCATCTCTGGTGTTGCTCTACTGCTAGCATGCCTATTCATTACCTTGATGGAGTCACTATAAGAACACAAGCATCACTTTGCTGCTAGCGAGCCTATTCAGTACCTCGACAAAGTTGCTTGCTTCACCTATCTACATAGGAAGCCTTTCTCTTCTTCACCCTTTATTTTATTCCATGGGCTCAAATGTGCTTAGGAACTTATTATTTTTTTGGGGTGGAAGAGGGATCTCATCTTATTGAGAGAAAGAGAGTTTGTTCCTTCAAATATAATTATATATAACTTTGATATTGATTTACTTGCTATTGATTTTCCCCTTTCCTTTCTCTACTTGATTGAATCGACAAGAAAAACACATTCAATTTCCAAATCGAGTCTAGGAATGAAGTTCTTAAATAGGTATGGGCATCATGGTTCTACTTATGGTTTTCCAGCTGAATGGATCATATTTTCCATCCAAACATCATTGACTTTGAAATATGTAAAGGCCCAAGAAAATAAGGAAAGTAACATGTTAGCCAAGGGTTGCACATCACAACAATTTGCCTTTCCCAAAGTTTAGCCACATCGTCTCAAAGCTCAAAACTAAAAAACTTTCATGGATGGTGTTATTCAAATGAAAGACAAAAACAAAGAAAGCAAACCAAGGAACAAATGGAATGAAAATGAAAAGAAGACAATGCAATGCAAGCTAACTAAATGCAACAAAACCTAACATAAACTAAAAGGTAAAAGGTTATAACTAATTATAATGAAATTTCCAATGCATGCATAGAAGCTCCTCCCTCCCCTTAAGTCAAAAGATGTCATCCAGTGAAACCAAAAAAACATAATGTGCAACAAGAAACATAGACAACCATGACATTTTCACAATAAAAAAAGGTATGAAGTGAAAGCAAGGCGATGTAAGGTAAATTACTACTCTATCTGATTGTACTGAGATGTATGAAAGTAAGATACACTACAACAACACCTCTTTGACTCATATCCATACAATTTTTTATTAAAAACATGAAAGTACTTGTTACAACCCATTGAACTCATCAGGTATGAACCTACTAACCAATCTGCAACATGGTCATAAAAACAACCAGCTTGAAAACCTTGCAAAGACAAATTTACTATGGAGACACCCAAATCATTTTCAAGTTCAAGATTAGACTGTGAATCACATATAGATTGGAAATGATAAGTGTTTATATGAGGATCAGACCTGGTGATGGAAGAAGACGAAGGGGTGTCAAGTTAAAATATTTAACCATCATTGAGCACATTCTTTGTTTCCAAGTTCCAAATCTAAGATTCACATGAAGATGGATAAGTTTTGGAGCTTATGCATCTGATCATAGCTCTTATCTCAAGGGATAAGGAATTCAACATGAAGATATCGAACATCCCTTAAGAATGAATCCACATCCGATGAAAGAATGCTCATAATAGACTTTTGTGAGAAAACTTTGATCTAACCAAATTCAAAAACCTCATTGGGATAACAAGGACTTGACATAACCATCAAAGTAGACTGAAGTGCCTTGACTTCCTGAGAAGACTCATAACTTTCAAAAAATGAAAACTCAAACTTTGTACATGTTGTCAATTCTATATCTGAACAACTTTCTTCATTTGTATTAACAAAATGGAACAAGTCAGAGTTTCCCGAATAAAATATTCATGGAATGGTTTATTTTCATCAAACAAATTTGCAAGGCTTCCATAGAAATCATCAATGATAAAGATATCATCTTCTTGAAAACCTTCACTCCCTTGTATTAGACTTACTAATTCACTACCAATATCTAGACACAAGGTATGATGAGTGGGAATAGATATGGATAAAATAAACTGTTTAATGATCAGATCTGAATCCACTTGAAAATTATGCAAATCTAAGTCCTCTTGTGAAAACAAAGATTCATCCATAAAACTTGGACAATCATACAACCACATAGAAACAAGATGATCAAGATAGTGCTTGTCCAAGGGTCCAACATTATTAAAGGATTCAAGGTCGAAAAGTTGATTATCAAGACTATGAGATGAATGATTGATAGAATAGGGAGAATCATCATCTTGAGAAAGAGAAGATAGAAAGAGTGACTCCTCATAGATGGAATCCTCATAGTTAGGAATGGTTGTTGAATTACATGCATGGATTAGATTTTCAGATTTTTAGACTTTAATAGAGTCAATAGGAGGAACCCAACATGCTACATGAAAAGGAAGAGGACAAGGAATAAAAGGAGTAGTAGATTCCTCCTCAGAAGGTTGAGGTTCCTCTTGGGAATGACTATCTGAAAGATCTGATTGAAAATATTTTCTTGAAATCCTAACCAAGAACTGAAATATCTCATCCAAAGACTCCCAATCCACATCTTCATATATAAACTCATAACACATGTGAAGAAATCAATCGACAAACTCTTCTAAATATTCATTTGATTTCACCCTAAGCTAATCAATTCTATTATAAACATCTTGATCTTCATGCTTGTCAAAAACTTGAAAAAGAAAATAACCAGTTGCTTAAAAAATGAATGAAGATGGAAGGTAGAGAATAACACCAATGCTTGGCATGACCTTATAATGTGAGGGTAAACAACCTAGTAAGAATGTCCTCAGAATAAAATCTTATTGAAAATCAGAATTGAACAAATTCAACCACATAATCAAGAACAGTTGTTTGACCCTTACCATCAATTCTTAAATGTGACAAGTGATGTAAAAATTCCATGGGATTTAAAGATCCAAAGCCTTTGAAAAACACCTCGGGATTATGGTTTGGGATGAAGCCATTTGGTATGAGATATTCAAACAGACTTTACAAGATCAACTTGTCATCTCACCTTCCTTCTAGCACTAGGATGTTGACGTGCTGGATATCACCAACATACAGAGGGTCCCCCTAATGTGAAGTCCCAATTATACCTAACACTATTTGGTGTAGGATCCCCATCTGAATATAAGGTCCTACCAACATTGCATGTGATCTTAAAGGGATGCCTTGACTGCAAAACGCACACAAGAAATCATGCACATAACTTTGGGGTAGAAATTATATAATATTTGTGAGGCATCAAGTGTAAGGTGTAAAAGGAGTCTCCATGTGAGAGAGATAGTAGACAGGCATCTAATAGAAAATTATTAGTACCATCCTAAGAGAGACACGTGAGATAAAATGGAAAGATTCATTGATTAACCTACAAATTAGTTCACAAGATAACAACGATCATATAAACACATAATAACACCCATTCCACAATATTCATAGCTAAGACAACGAAATAGTTCATTCTCTTTAGTATGCATAACACAAAATATACCACAAACATCTAAAGAATAGTCTTACAATATTTTTGATGCATGCATGAAAGAGTGTTGGCTCCAAGAGATTTTGATAGTTAATGAAAGATCCAAGTATATTGTTACATTGATGAAACACTAGCTTCAATTGTGGAACCTGAATCTACAACTTGCTTCTCCAAAATAATGATCTTCTCCCTTATGCAACACTAGAGAAGCCAAGGAAAAATATCTAGAAGTCCAAGCCCTTTGATTGAGCTATGAGGGCTATATTATAACAAATGCTAATGACCTTGGAGCCTTCTCATGAATATTTGACTTCCACAACATATGGACTTATATGTGAGTCTTCACATTCCACATGTCTCTCTTGGACTTAGCATTCATAAAAGAAAAATTAGTTCAAAATGGTGGCTATGTATGAAACAACTGTAATAAGACAAAATATTCCTCATGTAGGAGGAAAAAAACAATTAGTGGCTTGAACACGGAGTTCATTTGTGATATAAGAATGCCAAACTTTGTGCTTTGTTGTGATAACTTTAACTTTCAAGGGCATATATGCACATATCGTATCTTCACCTCCAATTCCTCTGATAATATGGATTTTTATTTTGATTATATGCTAATCCACAACCAAGATAACTCCATGTGAACTTTAATTGGCCCAATTGAATACTGTAGAATAACATTCTTGGTGATCTCCAAGCCTTCTTGATCTCTTACTTGTTTGATTTTTTCAATAAACCTTTTAATCACCTGCATGATAACATCCTTGCTTATTATTTCTCCAAGCACACCCAGAAAATGTACTTTATGATTTCATACTAGAGACTCTAAACTACTATGTAGTCGCATATAAGCAACTATGGTGTTGGTTTCTTGTTCACCAAGGTGAGTGTAGTTATTAGTATGTAAACTTAACTGTTCTCTATCCATCTCATCTGCCAATCTATCTTTCTTGACCAACCACTCAAAGAAAATTAGGATACTTTGCACCCCAATCTTGCATCAACTCTACAACGTTTCCTGTAAACTTCAAAACATTCAAGATCTCTTGATATTTCTTGTAAATTTCTACTAGGGGTGTCATTACTTCATTCAATAGGACCATCTCACTATATCGCTTCTTCATGGTGTCTTCCATCAGCTTCAATTCTTCAAATATAGATAACTGTAACTCTGTCGTGTTGATGCTAGTGGAAGTTAACCATTGATTCTCTGTGACAAGATGATTAACCTATTGCTTCGCGACAATTAGTTCCTTCCGTAATCGTGCATTTTGACTAATAAGATGCTCTATACTATATTGTGTTGTTATTGCAAAAGCGACATTTTCTAACATGAATGCTCGAGGATTTCTCCTAGCATTGGATGCTATTACCTTTTATGTGGATATGGAGACCGGATGAATAATATAATTGGGAAAGTACCTTCACCTTTATTCTACAATCCTCTTCTTCAATTGATCGAAGGTAAAGATGGATACATCCATAACCTTGTCATTAGGTGGAGGAACAATTCCCATTTCATTGAATGGGAGACAACCAACTGTGAGAGGAGGTTCTAAATGAGTGCTAGGTTAATCTACAATTAGTACAATGACATCCTCCTCCTCTATCTCTACTTCCATTTCACGGGCCATCCGTTCTTCCTCCATTTCTTGTGTGGATTCCTCCTCTTGTTTGTTCTTCATTCCTCTTTTTGTGACTGCTTCTGTTGTTTTTCTTATGCTATTCTTTTCCTTTCTTCTTCTCCTATCCTCATTTATTCATCTCCTTTATTCTTTTGCAAGATTTCCTCTTGTTGTTTTCTTCATAGTTCCTCTGCTCTTCTCAACTCATCTTGCTTCTTATTTTCTTCTTCTTCCTTCTACAAATGCTCCTCCTCTCTTCTACATTATTCTTCTAACTACTTCTCTTATTCCCTTTGTTTCCTCTGCTGTTTTGCCTCAATTGTACCTTTGCACATGGGGTCAACCTTGGACTTTCTACTACTCTATTCCACTAAATTATGCTTTAACCTCTTTATTGGTGCCATAATATCCACTTGGGCAGTTGCTTCTTGTTGAACTTCCTCCTTTTATACATATGATACTTGAATAACATGGGAGGTTCTTACCTCATCTCCTAGATGATTCTTTCTTAATGCATTATTCAAATTCATGATCTTTTCATCTTCTGGAATTGTCATAGGTACATATGGCCAGGTATACTGTATCTTATTACAATGTTGCCTACAAACATTTATGGAACCATATCTATGAAAAACCATTGTTCCAAAGTGAATAGCCTAAGTTCTTGAATTTTGGCTTCAACCCCCTTAAGGCTCTTAAGCTCATAAAGTCCAATCCATAAAGGAAAAGAGGGCCAAGGGGATTTCTTCCTTCTTTGGAGTTGTATAGAAAAACCATTATTCAACTGATAGGAAACCTCCTACAAGACCACTTTTTTGGTTACATACCTTGGCATAAGGTGAGGGGTGGTATGACACCTAAAACATCTGATATATGTGCCTTGTGGTGAAGCAAACCAATCTGAAATATCATAGAGTGCCTCCTTCACCTAATCTATGATGCAAGGAGGTTTAATCTCAAAGATCATCTTCTATAGTACTATAAAGAAGTGCTCAACTAGTTTGAAATAAACTACTTGAAAAATGACTTCTGATAACAATCTGCAATGGAAGTAGACATGCAAATTCTCATGAGGGGTCCAGTTCCATTTCATCTTGGTGAACTCATAACGATCATAGGTCCCATCCAACAGATAAGTAGACATGTAAAATTCTTGTGCTTGTTTAGCTTGTAATGTTGCTTTGTCCTACTATATGTTAAGCTGTAGTTCATGGGAGAGAATATCATCCCAGTTGAAAACTTTTCCTCTAGAAACCATTAGGTTGAGTAGAAAATCCAAGCTCTCCTCAAAGTGGTCTGCATTCTTCTGCCCATGTAATATGCAACACATTTCCATGAGATACTAGTAAACCTTTCCCAAAGATTTGGTCTTGTAGACTGCAGTTGGCTTCTGGAAGAATTTGGCAAGATTTTTCCACCATGACTTGAGGACTTCCATGGTATTAAAGTTTTCCCAAGTCACATAGAATTGACTATTTTCATATTCCTTAAGAGTTACCATCTTGTAATAAGAATGTATGTCATGAAGATGGTAGGTGGTGATCTCATTCTTGCTTTCACTGCTAAGAACAAGATTCTTGCTATCCATATGTAACAAGATCCATTCGATAGCTTCTACACATGACATCTCTAGGAATCTACATTCCACTCTATGTATTATTGGCCTCTTTATGTTTATGTACCCTTCCATATCTTCCAAGTTTTATGGGAATTCCTTCTACGTGAAAGCATCTTTAATATCCTACCATGATACTTCCAAGGATTTATCAATGATGAAATGTGTGTCTTAGAAGATAGGGACAATTGGCTTAGTATATTCCACTGCCTCCTTGGTACTAGCTACCAAAGTTCCCTTTGAAGTAGGTTTTCGAGTGGTAGGAGGCACTGTCTTGACAAATGATGAGAGAGTGGGTTATCTTGTATCTAGAGCACTTGCAAGTGGAAATTCACTCATGGAAAACAATAATTAGTTTCAAGAAATCCCTTAACTATTTCAGACAAACTATTCAAAATATAGTGATGAAGGAAATATCTGGGCAATCTGAGAGCACATGCCTATTAAAAGTGAGATAGGGTGGCTTAACTAGCCACTAGAAGTGTGAACTGTGCCAAGGCAAGGGAGAGAGAATAGATCAGGATCATAATGGACAGACAAGTCTTGATTGAGGCTTAGAAATGTGCCATCTGCACATGTGTGTGTGAGAGAGAGATAGGCTTATTGGGTGTAGGTCACAATCACAGTGAGCAAGGAGGGACACACTGTTGCTTTTGAGTGCGTAGTGCGCTAGGGAGGCCTAGTGAGGGTGTAGGGTGAAATTATAGTGGGTAGATATGCCTCACTGTGTCTTATAAATGTGCTGTGTGCTTTTGGAAGGGAGCCTTTCTTGTTGGGTGCAATTTCAAATCATAGAGGGCCTCTATTTTATGTAAGCACACTCTGAAAGGGAGCTTCTTTTGTTGGGCACAGTTTCAAATCACTGAGGCTCCTTATTTTCGAGAAGTATGCAATGGCCAAAAATAGGCTCAAAACAACTAAGTGAAGGTCAACAACAAGTTAATAACACATTAATGATGAAAGAGAAGGGAAGTGTTTATAAGTCCTGTCGCAATCATGAATAGAAGATGAAATGTCATGGAATGTGAAGAGTCAATAGAAACGCTACTTGAGATAGCAAGTCGACACTTGTAGGGGAAAGTATGGATGAAAATCACACTTCATATGCATAAACATATTGAAACGCTACTGAGGAAAACAAAAGCGCCACTAAAAAAAATGGAAGCAAGAAAAAACAAAACTTTGCAAAACTTACTGAGAATCCACCCACTTGTGACTAAGATTGATGAAGAACTCCTTTTGGTGAGAAAATTCACTCATCCCAGAGTGAACAATAATTGTGAGAATGAATGATGAACTGGGATACTTACAAAGAAAAATTACATGCAAAGCAAGTTAATGCATGCTCGCCATTTGTCACTTGATGAGTGAGTTAGTTGCATTAAGTGGAGGGGGCCCCTATTTTCTAGGAATGCACTCAACATGCAAAGAAGGAAGAGAACATGTGTGGAAGATAAGAGGGCACACCTTCTATTGATAAAGAGTGTAGTGTAGTTGAAGGAAAGGAGGGTGCAGTCTCTATTAACAAGGATGGAAGTCTCATTGTGGACAAGAATGGCATTTAACTAGTAGAATGAAGTGCATTCCACTAAGAGACAGAAGTGCGCTCAAGCTTGAAAGGGTGCAATTTTCTCCAACAATGCATGTGTAACTGTTAACTTTAGAAAGTGCACTTTCTATAGGAGTAAAATTTGCTTTTTTGATTTTGTGTGATATGCGTGTCAAGTGAAGAAGGTGTTGATGGTTATGGAACCCGCCAACATGCAAGGGGGTCTCCTCGATGAAAAGTCCCAATTAGACTTCACACTATTTGGAATAGGAGCCCTTCTGGAATTAAGGCCTGACTGCCATGATTCTTAAATATTTTCCTTGGCTGCAATGGTTAGCACAAGAGATAAATGAGCATGTAATTTTGAGGGTACAAGTGAGTATGCCTTGTGAAATGTTCAATTGTAGAAAGTATCAAGGTTGTTTCACCGAAAGAGGAGAGAAGTGAGCCTTTAAGAGAAGAGTAATTATACTAATATAATAAATACACACGAGCATAAACATATAATGAATCATTAAATGACTAGCAAAATAATTCACTTAGTAGTAAAGATCGTTAAAACATATACGACATG
This sequence comes from Pinus taeda, assembly GCA_000404065.3. Taxonomy (NCBI): domain Eukaryota; kingdom Viridiplantae; phylum Streptophyta; class Pinopsida; order Pinales; family Pinaceae; genus Pinus; species Pinus taeda. The sequence goes on along the minus strand of APFE030541764.1, from coordinate 22,361 downwards.
CATTCATTAAGATAAGCACCAAAGCCACCAAAATAGTTGAATTTATTTAGTACAACATAACAACAACATACACCACAAACATTCAAAGAATAGTCTTACAATATTTACGATATACACATGAAAGTGTACCATCTCAATGAGCTTCAACTATTAAGCAAAAGTGCTAAGATACATAGTTACAATGAACATCACTAGCTTCGATATTGGAGCGTTAGAGCTGCCACTTTCTCTCCAAAAGAAATAACTTCCTCTCTAATGCCTAGTGGTATGAGCCAAGGTGAAAAGTCCTTTTCTTGAGCTATGAGATTGTATATATAACAAATGAGATGACTCTTCTCATCCCCCGTGACTCTAGATTCCCCCTCATGACTCTTGATCTTGCAACTAACTTTTCAAATTTCCATGTGACTCTTTGAATTCTATATGAATTTTCACATTCTATATATGACTCTTGGAATTCCACTTTACATTAAATTTCTCATAATATTGGAAAATTACATAATTACATCCACAACTAATGTGGCACATGATGACTCATTGATACCTTGAAGTGACACCTTTAAAAGACATGACTTGACACTGATGACATGGACTTGATGATGATGTGGAAATGTCAAGCCACTCTTCATGTTGTTAGCCTTTGTCTTGTTGAGAGATGGTACGTGCTCTTTCACTTCCTCCTTCATAAATCTTGAAGACAGGGAGTCTTCATTGTGATCTTGATCTTCCAACTTCTGTCATAATTTAGTGCCCCTTCATTGTAGGAATTTACAAGGTAAGTTCCTCATATAGAACACCAAAGGACACCGCTCACAAACATATCACATATCAATACACTAGTAATCATGACATGGTTAAAACCCTCAAAGAGGGAAACAGTCCATGGCCTGAGCCAATGCGGCCACTTCAGGAAATTTATTAATAAAAAAAGAAAATTTACATAAGCTTCTCTCATGAACAGTCACCCTACAAATGATCCTCAATTCTCTTTAAATAGAGATCATGGACCAGTCGGGTGTTAAGCCATGGATCAAGTGTCGATAATACCGAGGAGAGAATGAACCGTCAAATCACTTCATGTCTAGAACATATCATGACCCTCAGATTGTAAGTTACAAATGTACATAGTAAAGAAACACACTTTACCTAACTCTACACTAGACCAAGTTATACTTAACTATTTCATATGTGTCGGAATATCCTAACACCCCCCCTTAAGAACAACTTGGGATAGGATTGAAGGATGTACAAATATGACACAATAGGAGAAGGAAGGAGGCATTAGAGCCTATATCCCCTTAGTGACAACTTCTTGAACTCCAACCATAAATCAAAGTTTAGTAAACTTCACCTCTGTGAAAGCCTTTGTAAAGATGTCCTATGTGTCATAATATCCTAACATTCATCTTTTGTTCAATAATCAAATTATCTTCACAAATTCATAGATGTATTCTAGCATGGTCTCCTCCTTCATCTCCTCCATCATCATCCTGTCATGGTAAGGTATAGTACCTGAAACTAAAAATCACAACATTAGTCCTGAAATATCATAGCCTAACTTGCTTCATGAAAATGTTGATTGAGATAGAACTAGGTGCTGGACTGAGAGGCTGACTCAGGGATTGCACAATGTGCAGTTCTAGGGACCGGGAGTGATGAACTGAGGCTTGAGACTGCACAATGAGTAGTTTTGGAGATATGGATAAGGAGACTGCACAATTGAGTAGCTCAGTGAAGCATTCTCAAGGCTTGAAGTTACCTAATGCACAATGCATGAGGAGAGATGCCTAGGGATTTCACAATTTCACAACTCAAGGAGGCAGTGTGACAACTTGAGGCTTTCCATTGTGCAATGTGCAGAAGGAGGCTGACTCGAAGGTGAATTGAGTAGTTGTGGAGGTCAAGGGGCCAGTGTTGAACACTGAGACTACATAATGCATAGTCCTTGGAGGCAGGAATTGCTTAATACGTAGTTCAGGAGGCAAGAAATGAGCTTGAAGGTTGACATTGCATAATGGACATTTCTAGGAGGCTGAGTGAGGTTAAGTTGATTAGGTAGGAACTTTCCTGAATTTGACTAAGTATGGGATCAATGAGGTAAAAGTGAATGAGTATCAAACTTAAACATGATCACACACTCAATACAATTGACAACACAACAATGATCACTCAGTAGACAATAACAACATGATCCCCTTAATGAGATGACAATACAACAACCTCTTCCAAGTGTGACACTTAGGATGTATTTTGCGATGAAACTAGTGTGACAATGCATAGAAATTTGGTAGAGTCGAATGCATGTTTATATGATACGTAGGATTCATCAACACAAAATTTACCCCTTAAAATGAACCACAACTCCACTTTTGAAACATGCGACAATTCCCATGCCAAAAGATGACACTTTGGTTTTCTTCACCAAAGGACTAGAAAAATTAGATGATATTCATGGAATTACCCCTACTACTAGAAGTGACAACTTACAAGGTTAAATTAGGCTCCAAAATTTAGATGTATGCCAAAATTTTGGAGGGTGTTGTAGCAGGGACAACACTTGGTGACAAACTGGAAGAATGCTAACTTTTGTGCCTTGGTCCAACTTTTGTGCAGAGTCTAGTTTCTTAGGAAGTATTGATTCATATTTCAGATTACTTTGGCTTCCCCACTTTCCCTAGTTATACATATGGTCCCCTTCATTCCTTTCTTGGTCGAACACATTCATTGATCATCTAAATCACAATTGTTTCGGTTTGGGAGAAGAGTAATATGTTTGTGAGCTTAATGATCATAGTCATAGTTTTCATCTCTAGTTTTTCTTTACTATTAACAGGCCTAGATAGTAATCCAACATAGTCACTATAGGAACACATGCATTTATTCACTGCCAGCGAGCCTGAACATAGCCCGACAAAGTTAATTTCTTCACATCTTTGCGCAAGAAGCCTTTCTCTTCATTTACCGTTCATTTTTTTTTTATAGGACCGTGCTTTGGAAATTATTATTTCATGGGGTGGGAAAGGGATCTTGACTTATTGATAGCATAAGAGGTTGTTCCTTCAAAGAAGGA
>APFE030541764.1:0-18699 GCA_000404065.3 Pinus taeda | reverse complement strand
TTATCAGCATGCAAATCATGGAATCAAAAGAACCAAGCTTAGAAATGAGGTTTCTAGAATAGATGTAGGTATCATGGTTTCACACAAATATTTCCTTGAAAATGGATCATATTTTTTGTCAAAACATCATTGACCAAAAAATATGAACCAAGACAAAGAAGAAGGACTGAGGTTAGCCAAATGTTGCAATGTCACAAGGCCCTTTTCAATCTTATGACATATTTTAGAACCAAACAAAACACTTTCACACATGTCTTATTCACAAAACATGAAAAATGGAGAGGACTCAACATGACAAAACAAATAACACAAACTACAAACACAAAAATAATATGTAAAAAAGAGTAGGGTCACAACCCTAGACAAATATTGAAAATATTGTTTAAGAACTTGGCCATTGATAGAAAGTGAACCCATATTCCCATCCAAAGATTGAAGATGACAAGTGTGGTGACCAAGTTTCTCATGAACAAGATAGGGTCTGATCCACAGGGATTGGAACTTAGTGTGCTTCCCCTTCTCTTCATGGGACTCATCCCACTTCAATACCAGGTCTCCCACACTGAATTCCTTCTTCCTCGTAGAATTCAAACCATATCTTGATACGATTTTGATGGAGAGAAAATATTTCTTTTTCTTTCCTCCTTCCTTCCCACAATTTAAAAAGGGTGTTTATCCTATGAACTAAAAGACAAGGCTTAATATGAGACTCTTGAGAAAGTTGAAGGGAAGGCACATAAATATTTGGAGGTAGGATGGCTTCTTTTCCATACACCATAAAGTAAGGAGAGGTTTTGAGATAGGGTTTAGGCGTGGCACGGTCAACCCTTAGAGCGTTCACCAAAGCATTATTCCAATTCCTCCGTTCAGAGTAAACAATATTTTTGATAATGCAGATGAGGTTTTTATTGGTTGACTATACAAGACTATTACCCCGTGGATAATAGTTAGATGAATGCTTCAATACAATGCCATTTTATAATGCAAAATCATAAAGTATAAGCGATGAAAAATTAGTTGCATTATCGAAAACAAGTGATGTCGAAATGTTGAACCTGGTAATAATGTTCTGCTTGAGGAAACTAATAACATCTCGATCATTCACTTGCTTAAGGGGAACTGCTTCTGTCCACTGTGTGAAGTAATATATAGCAGTGAGAATATAATGGTGTTGCTTTGGTGAGTGGGGAAGATCTCACCAATAACATCTAGGCCCCATTGTTGGAATGGTTCTTCTACAAGGATGGGCTACAATGAGGCAACTTACGTTCTATCATGCCTAACACCTCTGCTAAACTGGACACTTGCAGGCATACACATGATCATCTCTCAATAATGTGGGCCAATAGTAACCAACTCGTAGAACTTTGTGCGTATTTGTATCACTCACACAATGTCCTCCAGCTGTTCCATCATGTAAATTACACAATACCCTTTCTGAATTAGGTGCTTCCAAACATCTGCGCAGGACCCCGTTATTGTGCTTCCGGAAAAACACTCCATGTACCAATTTTTCTATGTCGATAAGTGCAAGGGAAAGGTACCATGCTCAAGATACCATTGCACATATGTGTACCAAGAAATGGTTGCATTAGTGGGGGTGGCTTGTTTGATATTATACATTTCGATTTCTTTCTCCCAGCCAGAGGAATCATCTTTCGACGCACTTGCTACTTTTGCTGCTAGCTAGCATAGACTATGGCCTTTTATAGTGTGAATTGTCTTGAACTCAAGATTGCACTTTTGTAGGCTAGTCATCCAGTTTTCTCTTCTTTCAACCACCTCTTGTAGAACAAAAAATGATATGAGCACTAGGTGTGACACAAAGATAATAACATGATTCTTCAAAAGATAAGGTTTCAAGTGTTTTACCGCCTTATAGACTGTGTAAGCTTGTTTATCGATGGAAGTATAATTTAATTATGGTAATTGCAAGAAGGAACTCATGAATGAAATAGGCCACTCATTCCCTTAATCATCCTTTTGTATGATAATGACCAAAAGAAAATTATTAGAAGTGAAGGTGTACAACAAGAAATCTTTGCTAAAGTTTGGACTATATAATGTGGGAGATTCTATGATCACTTGCTTAATATGAATAAATGGATAATTTTCCCTTTTATCCCATTTATAGACCTTATCTTGTTTATCATTTTTTGTAATGGTTTTATGATCTGTGCATAGTATAAGATGAATTTGTGAAGGAAATTGATTTTCTCTAAGAAGGACTACATAACCTTCTTACTCACCAGGAAGGGAATTCGAGTGATTTTTTTGAAATTCTATAGGTATACTTTGATACGATATTTCACGATGATATGGCTTAAGAGATTTCCATTAGACATTGCAAAAATGTTCTTCTTAGGATTTCATGATATCCCGTATTTGTGATATCACTCAAAATTTTTCTTTAGATTACCCAATGGTCATATCTTTTCTCTGAAAAAATTGTCATGTCATCTAAGTAAACCACAATTCTCTGACCAATCAATCTGAGAAAAGTGATGTCCATTGCATGTTGGAAGGTAGCTCTTACATTGATAATACCAAAAGGAGTTCTTTTGAAAGAAAAAGTACCCCACTTCATTCTAAAAGTAGTCTTATGTCCATCGAGTTTTTCCACCAGAACATGGCTGTATCCTGAAAAAACATCCAACAATGAAAACATTTTTTACCCTGATACTATTTGCAAAATATGTTCAATAGACGACACTGAGTTATTGGTTTTTTTTGAGGTTCGGTTCAAATTATGGAAATCAACACATATGCGAATTTCCCTAGACTTCTTTCTTATGGGAACCATATTTGAGACCCATGTTGAATGATAAACTTTAAATATGATTCAAGCATCCAACAAATTTCTCAACTCTTTCTAAATGAGGGGCTTAAGAGGAGGACAAACTTTCCTTAGTTTCCAACGAAAAGACTTGCCCCCTTCCTTGATAGGAATCACATGTTAGATTATTCACATATCATAATTTTTAAAATTATCTCACGTCCATGCGAAGACATATCAATATTATTTGAAAAGGTGGATAAAATCTTGCTGCTCTTGAGGCCTTTAACAAGTACTGATATTCACAAATTTTGGATCTTCCTTTGTTCCAAGATTTACTTGTTCGTGTAAGAGTGCAGAGCTATGGGTCTTTCCTTGACTGGTCCCTTGAACCGATTTTGTAGGTCGTACAACTTCTCAAGTTGTACCACACCCTTGGTCATGGGATTTCCTTTGCTCGCTTGTGCTAACCCCTGTAACTCTCTTTCATTCTCATCTTCATTGATCATTGCGTCTTTGAACACATCAATGTTTTCCATAAAATCTAATATCTATTGGTTGCCATTAAAAACATGAAAATTAGTAATATTATCTGGAATAGATGGCCTATAAATAATCTCAATTGAAAATCCATCCTTTAAAGGAGACAACCTAGCGACAACATTTGCTAATGTATTAACAACAACATTACGAATTTGAAGAACAATAATGATATTAAAAGCTTGGAATTGTGAAATCAAATGCCATACCTCTTGTTGATAATTATTAAGATTAGGTGACACATAGTGTATCGTGTTTCATACCTATCACGTAACATTTTCAGAGTCACCTATTTCTTTGAGCACTTGCTCCTTGATATCGATGGCTTTCTTCAAAACAAGAATGAGTGCTACATATTTGGAAATGTTATTAGTGCACTTGAATTCCAAGAAATAAGAGATTAGATGTTTTTTCGGTCACGGGTCTACTAAAAGAAACCAGCTCCATATCCCTCCTGTGCCTTGGAACCATCAAAATACAAAGTTTAGATATTATCAAAACTAGAGCTATGTCATACACTACTACTATGTACATTTACTATATAAAATTCATTTTTTCCAGTTGGATTTCGTGGAAAGAGTTCCAACAATGTATCTAGTGGATCTGGTGAAAGCTGTGCAAGATAACATCTGTGATCTACTTCCAGAAAGAAATTTCTGAAAATGATGTCTGCAAAGCCTACTAGATTGTTATGAACCTCAATTGGTGTCACAATATGTTTCATGTATGGCTCGCTTTCTACTCGACTCTAGTTATTCGTGCCCTTATATGGAAGCCATAAATGTGACCAATCCGTCACAAAGTACCCTTGGAGCTTGTTGGACCAATCTCCACTCAAAAGTAATCCATAGGATTCAGGAATGCCCATAATCAAAATATTTATGCACTGATCAAATCTATGATCTGATGAAAAATGAATGAGAATATTTCTAAGTTCACCAATGGCATGGACAGATGATCTGTCTAGTTGAATGATTCATGCATCAATTTTCTCCCATTTGGCACTAATTTTCTTAGTGACGGACAATGTCATGGAATTCGTAGATGCACCAAAATTGAATAAACAATTATGGACATTATAATTAAAGGTTTCTAAAGTTAACAAAAATGGGAGGTAGGTAGCGTTAGAATTCAAATTAACAACATTTAATACAAATTCGATTATATCGCAAAAGTTACCAGACATTTTTAGAGAAGTAAAAGCTTCCTTACATGCCGACAAGTGCGATGAGAGTGCTTGGAAAATAAATTCTCACTGACTTGTTATCTTTGCAAGCTTAAAGAGTGAGATGTTAGCGTGAGATATTTTCATATCACCCACAATGTTGTAATCAATATTCTCATTCTGAACAGGCTGTGCTGACGAATCAGGTGGTGTGGATTTTTTCACACTTCAGGAGTGGTGGACTTGCTTCTATTTTTGGTAGAAGCGATCTTAGAAGATGGAGCACTTCCTAAATTTCTTTGCAAATTCTGACCTGGATTAGAGGGTGGAAGGAACCTTCATAACAACTGGTTCTTTAGCTTCTTCTCAGAAATAGGTCCCTTTCTCCTTAGATTATAATGGTTAATTGACTGTTGATGAGGATCTTCACTCACTGGTGGTTTATCAACACTCTTCTTATCAGTGTTGTATATAATGCTAAGCATATTCATTGAGTGCCCATCACTAGAATCTTCATTGACTACGATTGGTTCATTTCCTTCCTCATTATGCTCACATTGTTCTTCCACTAATAGAGTGTCTAGAAGATTGGTCATCATGGTGTTCATGTTATGGTTCCACTGTGAGCATGTTCTCTCAGAATGTTTTTCTTGGATTATCCATGCCCAAAATTTCGATGTTGAACATTGTGTTATAACCTTGAGAATTATATATAATATATAATATATATCTATCTTTATATTATTATAATATATATATATATATATATATATATCTATATATATATATATATATAATATATAGATATTTTTTTTTTTTTTATTTATTTTATTTATTTATTTATTTTTATTTATTTTATTTAATTATTTTATTTATTTTATTTTATTTATTTTTTTATTTATTTATTTATTTTTTTCTTTCGGTTGAGCATTACTATTATTACTGGTTGATGCCTCACTTGAGCTCATCTTGAGTTATGATACTTCGTTGGTAAGTGTCTTCATAGACTTGGTCAAGGTCTCCATGTCAAATGAGCCTTTCTCTTTAGCTTTCGAAGAGGCTTGGGTACTTTTACCAACTTCCTTGGAGTCCTTAGAATCTTCATTGTCATTAATGGCTCCAATAGAACACAAGTATTTTTCTACAACAATTTCTTCTGCAAAGTTTAAAGCCAACGTCTCCTTTGCAGCTCTTTTGACGAAAACAAAAATGTTAGATGGAAAGTGTTGAAGCCCCGAAAATCAGGTCTACAACAAGGGGGATACCCGCCCGGTCTGGAACTTGGTTGGCAGCTCCTTATCCGTTTGGTATAGCGGGTCTGACTGGGGATATGGGACCAATTTCCCATTTTATGAGTGTGTGTGTGTAGAATTTGATGTTTCTAATCTAACAATTCCTAATTAAGATGTTCTAATTCTAACTTTAATCTAGTGCTATGCTATTGTATTCTAATAAGCAGAAAACATCTAAGTCTATACTAACCCGGGGTGTGATTCTTCTATTATGCGATCTAAAAAGATTTCAAATAACAATTGGTAATAAAGATCATTTAGCTATTATGAGAAAAGAATTCAATAAAGATGAACCACTTCGTATAAAAAGTTAGACGAAACAGTTCTGAAAAACATATCGCATAATGAGCTATTCATACATTAAGCATAAATAAATAGCTATCACCGTACAAAAATGCCAAATGATAACTCAGACATTCACACATTAATATATAAACAACTAAAACTGAATATCACTTTAACACATAAGCAGAAATTGTTAAGAGATAAAAGTATCATTTATAACTAGTCCTATTCATGAGCTTCGAGCGACAATGATTTATCTCTCCTTGATCTAACATCCACTAAGAGTACAAAAGTGCAACATCAGTAGCAGATAGTAAATTCAAACATTAAAAAATCCTGTTCCATTCATTCATCAAAACCTCCTCGGAGGGTGCAAAAGTGCATGTTCTGAGGACAAGTTTTTGACAAATTTCTGGACCCTTCTCTAAATGCATGAGAAGGGTTTAAATACTACTAACTAGAACTAAAAATAACTTATTACAAAAATTCAGGATGCAGTTTAAATGACCGTCCTTTTTCTAGGCAAATAAAACAAAATTGAAACTAAAGTTGAATGAAAAATTAAAACTACTTTTGTATCTAGTCTTTGAAATCGCACGTATGCAACATTTGTTGGAGAAGAGTCGGTTGGATAACCTCCGATTTTAGCTGAGCTGAGAAAATATAATCAACAAGAACTGGTGCCATTTTCTCGGCCGAATTGATGATACACTTAAGAGTCATCCACTGGCTATGTGGCTTGACCAAGTATGCCCAGTGATAATCCCAGTTCAACTTGGTTAACCCTTGGATTGCTTTTGCCTTTTCTTGAGCTTTCTGCTTCCAATCTGTTTGTATTTGCTACGCGTTAGGCAAATATCCTGGAGTGGTCTCTGTGATCAGATTTGCCCTGTGCAAGTTTTCATTTACATAATCAATAATACTACTTGCTGCCGTGGCTGCTCCTTCTGCTGCTTGTTTTGCCTCCCTGATTTGGTCGTCCCATTTGTTAAAAAGCATGTCTTTGTGGTCTTCATTTATCCTTGGTGCACCTACTCTTTTTCCCTCGTCTGTTTCTTGCCAAGCCAAATATGCAGTCACCCGTTTATCAATTGAATCATAGTCACTTCATAATTCTACAACTTGATGAGTGGTTTTATCACTTATTTCACAATAATAGTTCCATTGCGATATTTTTTGGCCCAACACTTCCTGCTGCTGTAGTAATTGTTCATTCAAGGAAATGGATTTTGTGATAAACTCTGTAAGTTTAGGATCGTCCTTGTGCATATATTGTAGATCCTGTAACTGCTTTCCTTTCTCATCCAAACTTTTCTGATATCCTATCTGCATTTGTTGGAAGTCTTGCTGTAACCTTTCAAGCTGTTTTTGTGCTTCATTGTTAGCATCAACTTGCTACAATTGTTGTTGCAAGAATTGTATCAGATCTTCCTTTTCTTTTAGCAACTGTTGTACCTCAGATGCTTTATCAATAGTTGCAGAGGCATATGCTCCTGCGATCTGAGATAGTTTGGTGAGATTCTCAGTGGGATTATTAGTTGGATCTTGCCACAGGACGTCTAATCGTTCTGCGTCTTGAGAGAGCGTGTTTTCCAATTTCCTTTTCTTCCTCTGTCTTCTTACTACTGCTTTGTGTTGTGGGCTATAAAATATATCAAGAGGGGGAATTTCTTCTATTTTGAGCATAAGCTCAGAAGATGGGGCAATAGGAATATGCTCCATATCTGGGACATTGCTGACTGTGCTTGTGACTACTTCTTTTGTTACCTGTGCATTACAAACAGGTGTTTTATGGTTTGCCCTTCAAGATTGATCAAGTCATTGAAGGTTTCCCATTCTTTTTCTAGTTCGGTTATGAGTGGAGGTGCTTGAATGATGAGAGGGGGAGGATCTCTTTGCGGGGACGCAATAACCTATTGATGTGGAAGTTCCATTGACTGGGCAATATCCTTTACTGACCCTTCGCTCTTATCCTGTTCCTTTCCGGATCTTTTAGAATGTTCAGACATTTCTTTTTCAGACTTGGATTTAGACCCGTTAGTGCTTGAACTCCCACTAAGAATAACACTTGGAGTTGGTTCTCTTGAGGGTTTTAGGTGTATTTTCTCTAAAGGAATACTGGCTAACCTTCTTTCCCTGTATATTTTGAACCTTTAGAATTCTTCTGGAGAGAATTGCAGTTGGGCTACGTGCAAAATTTCTTCAAGTGTGCTTTTCTGTTGGAATATATCATTGAATACATCCGTTTCCCCAATGAACACCTTTATCTTGACTGCAGTGGTGAAATTCTAGGAAACCTCATTAGGATCAAATGGTCTTGCTGAAAATTTGAATAACTGTAAACACGCCATATTCGTTACTTCTGTGAATGCATGGCCTACATTGAATAGCGAAAAGGCCCCACATGACACAGGAAACTGTGGCCATATAGCCTTCTTTTTGTATTTTAAATCTTTATTCAGACCACCTTCTCCACAGGTTTGATAGGCAATCTCTCGAGCCAAGAGTTTATCAGGGATATACAAGGGTAGGACATGAGGGGGAGCAGTACTTCCAAATACCCTGACATAAGTAAACAATTCCTCCCCGAACCATCTTGCAATAGGGAGGATGTCTACTTGTGCTTCAGGCGAGCATCTTAGAGGGTCTTTATCATACAACATTCTGTACAAGGGTAGCATAATTCCATGACAAATCTGGTAGAATTATGGAATGAATTGAGAGTCCCATAACTCTTTATGATAGACATGGATGGGTAAGAGGTCTTGAGTTGTCCACTTCCAACCCATCACAAGAAATTTAGACACATAACATATTGCATCCATTACATATGTAGATAGGTAAAAAGGAGGATAAATTCTTTGAGCCGCAATTCTTTTGGACCGGTAACTTACAATGGCCGTGACTAGGTTATCAGACAAAATTTTGGCCCAATATACAATAGTGGCATTCATGGGAGCATCCAATAATGGTAGCCATTCGGATGAAATCTTTTTGATATCTGGCATTCCAAATATTCTACAGAGCATGGCAGTAGCAAAGCAATATGGGGAGGTAAGGGAACCAGTACTGTACATACCGTGTTTATCTTTCTTCAGCGGTTCGTCCCTCCTAGACCAGTCTTTGGTGGTTTCTGCCAGGTCCTGATTTTCTTTTACAAATTTCTCCATAAACTGCTTGTTATAAGTTGCATGTGGCTTTGGTAGATGATACATGAGCTTTAAATCCTGCGCAGCGAATGAACCGATGAGTCCTTGTCCCTGAGTTTTGAACTATCTATTTCTGATATCGGCGCTATCCAGTATCCATTTGACCATGTCCGTGTATGGGAGAATTTTGGGCCGTACTGCTATCCGGTGCAAGAACGAGCAAGCTAGCTCTGTAAGGGATGCTTCAAAAGAACTATTTGAGCCTGCAGTAGTAGTAACCTCCATTACTCTGGGATTTTCTTCTTCAAGCAGGTTATACATGCCTTCCCACGTAGAAATTCCCGCGTCTCTGTTACAGGCCGTATCTGTATACAAGGGCGCCATTTATTTTTCCTCGGAGCTTGGAGCTTTGCTTTTCTTTCCCATTTTATCCTGTGTATTGCTTTGTGTTGGCCTCTGTTCTCTGTTCTTGCAATTCACAATTGAAGTAAAAATGAATGACAAGGAAGGGTGATGGGAAAGTTTTAAATGTCGTAGACATACCAAATATACCACCTTACATGAAATGATCCTTTGAAAAGCACGCACCCATATTCCATTAATCACTGACAACTAACTCTTTTATTAGCATTTAAAGTGCATAACCATGTGTCAACTTATGGAAAATACTTTTCTTGAATGGTGCACCCAAAAGATCTGCAATGGAGCGATTTGCGATTTGCTTCGCAACATCGCAGATCGCAACATCGCGAGATCGCAACATCGCGACATCACAACATTGCGAGATCACAATATCGCAGATCGCAGGAATGTTATGTATGATAAACTTCGTTAACCTGTTTCCTGCGAGATGTGATCTTGCGATCAGAGTCATTGCATATTGACGAATTTTGAAGTATTTCATGTAAGTTACGCTGAATGCGATGCGATATTTGTTCATTATTGCATATCGTGATCTCGCAAATATTGGAATTGTGCTTGTAAGGTGGCATCCCGCTATCTTTTTGTGATGCGATTTTCCTAAAGATCTTTACCTTATCATAAACTTAGATTTTAAGATTCTCTAAGGGGCTTCCTAAGCTTATGATAGTAACTTTGTTTGCGGAAAGGAAATTTAAGCACTACTTTGTTTTTTCTTGGATTTTTTAACTAAGGGTCCTCATTCATTTAGTATAGAGTGAATAACACTAAATGAGAAGGGGGGTTGTTGCTGGCTACAACAATTGGCGATTCACTTGGAAGAACCAATTATCTCTATCTTTCTATTGAATTTTCTAAATTTCCAAAACAAAATTTTTTCCAGAAATTTAAACTTTATTATGGAAAGATAAAATACATTATGCTCTAACCTGTCAATGACATTTTGTTTCAACTATTTTCAACTTTGATTATTTTCTCCCTCAAGCTAGTCCTTGTATTTACATCAGTCATTACTTGGTCTGTAAAGATAAAACAAAGTCTTCTCTGTAAACCAGTTTTAAATATGCTCATTTGTCGTAGGTAGAGCCTCTGCTGCCAGCAGGCATTTATAGCCTCGACAGGGTTACCTGTTACCCAACAATGATCCTGTATCCTACTTAAAGCAACCTACAACTCTCAAATAATAATCCACATCCACACTTATTGCTTTGATTTTCTTTTACTCTTAAAGAACAATGTATTGGTTTGATAGCCAATTTGTGACACAGTCATTCACTTGATTTATAATTTTGCTGAACAAGCTGGCTCGTGATGAGACCCCTTGCCTTTTGATTGTAAAATCTTGAGTCATTGCCCTGTTGTGGTATGCAGTATTTGGCAAAGTAAGCAAGTTATAATATCTGTGATTATGATAAGCCGACTCATGATGAGACCTCTCATTCTTCAAGATGAAGTGTATCTTTGGATTGTTCCTTTGAAAGTTGTGATTTCCTTAGCAGGGAGGAAGTCATTGTTTCCTTAAGATAGCTCTGGACGACAATAGTAGAGTTTTTGGAAATAGTTGTTCTACAAAGAATCTTTATTTTGTTATTGATACCTTTCATTGCACTGATATAAAACAATTCCTTAATTAAAGGTTGTTTTCATCAAACTTTATGAAGTTGAAACTAGTATTATATCTAGGCTAGAGTCTTTAACCGTATCTTTCAATAATAAATATCAATTTTCCAAAATATTTTCTATTTATACAAGCGAAAAATCAAAATCTGATAGGGAATTGGTATCTTATTCGTAAATCACTAGTGTAACTACTCACAACAGGTTTTATTATGGAGGATATATTTAAGGAAGATTTAGAAATTTTCTAATGTGAGGTAATTATTCCCTTGGATATTTATATGATATGAAAAGGGCTAATTACTTCCTTTATTTTTTACCTGCAGACTATTAAAAATAAACTATCAACATAACAAACTAACTAAATTAATTCTACTCCTATTCTAACTATCTACATGAAATTGACTAGGTATAGTCATATTTCCAATGTAACCATTCTCTCATTTTTATTCATGCACATATATACAGTTCAAATATTAGTACTAGGAATAAAATTCTTGCTAAACTGAGAACATTAAATGTGAAATCAGAATGTACAACTATTATTAGAATTTTGTTTAAAATCTCCTTCTTATGAAATTTTCTTTCCAATTGAATACCTATTGCATCATAGAACTCTGGATGGATTTCTATTAAGGATTGATAAATATTCAAGGGAAGAGATGACAGGCCAGATTGAAGCTATGAATTTTTGGATTTAACAGCCTGTAACATATTATTAATGTTATGTGTGAAGGTTAAGCTTTTGACAATTTTCCATGAAAGAAAAGTTTCCAAATATATTTCTTTAAATGGATCAATGAAGAATGGATGGAAATATTTCAAATGAAATGGACAATTATTAATTAAATTGAATTGCCGACAGATTTCTAAAAATACATCCTTTTATTGATATTGTCTTGGATAGGATAGAAGCTTTTGATAAAACATTGACATTGATTGAAATTGAAATTGAAATAGCTCTACATTCTTTTGAAAAACTTCAATTTTCCAACAGGGCAATACATCACTTGAATGTATGATAGTAAGGTGCTCAGTATGCCAGCGTAATATATCAAAAGTATGAAAATTAAAATCTGAAAATAAATCTGGTTTTATACAAAATGGGTGAAAAAAGAATAGAATGAAATCACTATTTGTACGATTAGTGTTATAACACAATTGGGATCGTTTTGAAATAATTTCTCTTTCACAAGGACTGGCCAGAATTATGGAATTTGAGTAATTTCGAATTCCGTCTTGTGAATTAGAAAGGAAATTATGATTATGAACATGCGTGAAATCTTGAGTATGATATGAATCATACACTAGAATACTTTCTTGGATAGGGAAATCATGAAGATGATTTGCTGCTTTAGAATGAGGATTGGTTGAAATGATTTCTAAATTAAAGTACCTCTCATTCTCAGATGTTGCTTGAAGTTTCTGATGATTTTCTCGAGATAAATCAACATCTTCAATGTCAAAGTTATTATCATAAATGACTTCACAAGAAATTCTAGATTTCTCTTCAATTTCATCCAGTATATCCAAACAAGGAGGAACAAGCATTTCATGTTTATTGATGGCAAAAGAATGCTCCATAATTGGTTCTCTATCTTGAAAAAAACTTAATGGTGATTCATTTAAGTCAACCTCTGTATTTCATGACATATTGTTAATACTGGGAGGGGGAAAATTATCATCATTAAAAATATCAGGATACAGAGAAAAGTGTGAATCTGAAATAATGCATTTAAAAATGTCTCTATTTGAGAATTCTTGTGCATTATATTCATCATAAATTTCGGGTTTCAGATCATACCTTTGTGTACTCATGTTTTTTGGAAGAAGATTGCTTTGCTGCTTCGCTCTTGGCATTTGTTGATCATGGAAAGATTCAGAAATTTGTACAACTGGTTGTATTCTGTTTCTTACCTTGATTCTTGTTTGCATTTGTTGATTTGCGACCATATTTTCTGAATTTGTCTCAAAGTTGCTTTCAGATTCCAAGTCGACCCTTCTTCCAAAATTGCTGCTTTTGTCTTCTTGTATTTGATCAGAAATATCTTCTAAGCTTTGTGAAACCTCTTCATTACTACTTATTTCCACATCCGAATTGGATTTCTCATTTATTTTAGAGGGAAGTTGAACAAATCCTGGACTAATTTCCTATGGATCAGGAATAGGAGGCAGAGGATAATTATGATCTACACAATCTAGTGATTCTTCATTTATGGGTTCATTTTCAGCATCAAATTTTAAACAATTCAAATGAAATCAAATATTAAAATCTCTAACAGACTCATTTTCTTTTCGTAGATACTCAATCTCATCATATACCTGATCATAATCATAGCGATCAAATTTACAAATGAAGATCATGACAAATTGATCCCAGCTGTGGATCGAGGCAACCAGAAGGGTTCTACACCAATTTTGAGATTTTGCTACAAATGTGAGAGTAAAAATTCTGCATAAAATGCCTTCATCAATTCCTTGAAAATTAGATTTTGAAAAATTTTGAATAAATTTAAGGGCATGATTAAAAGCAGAAGAATTTCTCTTACCATTGAATTTTACCTGAGACAAGAGTCTTACCACTTCGGGTGGAGTGTTGGAGGATGAATGTACATGGATACAACTCCAAATTGGAAGTTTACGAGGAGCCATCGTAATTTAAATATAATTTAAAAATAAAACTCCAACATACAACATTTTTCAGGCCCTCCTTCTAGCGCCAATTATGTTGAAGCCCCAAAAATCGGGTCTACAACAAGGGGGATACCCGCCCGGTCCGGACCTTGGTTGGCAGCGCCTTATCTGTTTGGTATAGTGGGTCTGATTGGGGATATGGGACCAGTTTCCCAATTTATGAGTGTGTGTGTGTGTAGAATTTGATGTTTCTGATCTAACGATTCCTAATTAAGATGTTCTAATTCTAACTTTAATCTAATGCTATACTATTGTATTCTAGTAAACAAAAACATCTCAGTCTATAGTAACCCGGGGTGTAATTATTCTATTATACGATCTAAAAAGATTTCAAATAACAACTGGTAATAAAGATCATTAAGCTATTATGAGAAAATAATTCAGTAAAGATGAACCACTTCATATAAAAAGTTGGACGAAACAGTTGTGAAAAACATATCGCATAATGAGCTATTCATACATTAAGCATAAATAAATAGCTATCACCATACAAAAGTGCCAAATGATAACTCAGACATTCACACATTAATATATAAACAACTAAAACTGAATATCACTTTAACACATAAGAAGAAATGGCTAAGAGATAAAAGTACCATTTATAACTAGTCCTACTCATGAGCTTCAAGCGGCAATGATTTATCTCTCCTTGATCTAACATCCACTAAGAGTATAGAAGTGCAACATCAATAGAAGATATTAAATTCAAACATTAACAAATCCTGTTCCATTCATTCATTAAAACCTCCTCGGAGGGTGCAAAAGTGCATGTTCTGAGGACAAGTTTTTGACAAATTTCTGGATTCTTCTCTAAATGCATGAGAAGGGTTTAAATAATACTAACTAAAACTAAAAATAACTTATTACAAAAATTCAGGATACGGTTTAAATGGCCATCCTTTTTCTAAGCAAATTAAAACAAAATTGAAACTAAAGATGAATGAAAAATTGAAACTACTTCTGTATCTGGTCTTTGAAATCGCACATATGCAACATTTGTTGGAGAAGAGTCAGTTGGATGACCTCCAATTTTAGCTGAGCTAAGAAAACAGAATCAACAAGAACTGACACCATTTTCTCAGCCGAATTGATGATACACATAAGCGTCATCCACTGGCTATGTGGCTTGACCAAGTATGCCCAGTAATAATCCCAGTTCAACTTGGTTAACCCTTGGATTGCTTTTGCCTTTTCTTGAGCTTTTTGCTTCCAATCTGTTTGTATTTGCTGTGCATTAGGAAAATATCCTGGAGTGGTCTCTGTGACCAGATTTTCCCTATGCAAGTTTTCATTTACACAATCAATAATACTACTTGCTGCCGTGGCTGCTCCTTCTGCCTCCCTGATTTGGTCGTCCCATTTGTTAAAAAGCATGTCTTTGTGGTCTTCATTTATCCTTGGTGCAACTGCTCTTTTTCGCTCGTCTGTTTCTTGCCAAGCCAAATATGCAGTCACCCATTTATCAATTGAATCATAGTCACTTCATAATTCTACAACTTGATGAGTGGTTTTATCACTTATTTCACAATAATGGTTCCACTGTGATATTTTTTGGCCCAACACTTCCTGCTGCTGCAGTAATTGTTCATTCAAGGAAATGCATTCTGTGATAAACTCTGCAAGTTTAGGATCATCCTTGTGCATCTCTTGTAGATCCCGTAACTGCTTTCCTTTCTCATCCAAACTTTTCTGATATCCTATCTGCATTTGTTGAAAGTCTTGCTGTAACCTTTCAAGCTGTTTTTGTGCTTCATTGTTAGCATTAGCTTGTTTCAATTGTTGTTGCAAGACTTGTATCAGATCTTCCTTTTCTTTTAGAAACTGATGTACCTCACATGCTTTATGAATAGTTGTAGAGGCATATGCTCCTGCGATCTGAGATAGTTTGGTGAGATTCTCAGTGGGATTGTTAGTTGGATCTTGCCATAGGACGTCTAATCATTCTGCGTCTTGAGAGAGCGTGTTTTCCAATTTCCTTTTCTTCCTCTGTCTTCTTACTACTTCTTTGTATTGTGGGCTATAAAATATATCAAGAGGAGGAATTTCTTCTATTTTGAGCATAAGCTCAGAAGATGGGGGAATAGGAATATGCTCCATATCTGGGACATTGTTGACTGTGCTTGTGACTACTTCTTTTGTTACCTGTGCATTACTCACAGGTGTTTTTATGGGTTTCCCTTCAAGATTGATCAAGCCATTGAAGGTTTCCCATTCTTTGTCTAGTTCGGTTATGACTGGAGGTGCTTGAATGACGAGAGGGGGAGGATCTCTTTGCGGGGAGGCAATAACCTATTGATGTGGAAGTTCCATTGACTGGGCAATATCTTTACTGACCCTTCGCTCTTATCCTGTTCCTTTCCGGATCTTTTAGAATGTTCAGACATTTCTTTTTTAGACTTGGATTTAGACCCATTAGTGCTTGAACTCCCACTAAGACTAACACTTGGAGTTGGTTCTCTTGAGGGTTTTAAGTGTAGTTTCTCTAAAGGAATATTGGCTAACCTTCTTTCCCTGTATATTTTGTACCTTTGGAATTCTTCTGGAGAGAATTGCAGTTGGACTGCGTGCAGAATTTCTTCAAGCGTGCTTTTCTGTTGGAATATATCATCGAATACATCCGTTTCCCCAGCGAACACATTTATCTTGACTGCAGTGGTGAAATTCTGGGCAACCTCATTAGGATCAAATGGTCTGGGTGAAAATTTGAATAACTGTAAACACGTCATATTCTTTACTTCTGTGAATGCATGGCCTACATCGAATAGCGAAAAGGCCCCACATGACACAGGAAACTGTGGCCATATAGCCTTCTTTTTGTCTTTCAAATCTTTAGTCACACCACCTTCTCCGCAAGTTTGATAGGCAATCTCTCAAGCCAAGAGTTTATCAGGGATATACAAGGGTAGGACATGAGGGGGAGCAGTACTTCCAAATACCCTGACATAAGTAAACAATTCCTCCTCGAACCATCTTGCGACAGGGAGGATGTCTACTTGTGCTTCAGGCGAGCATCTCAGAGGGTCTTTATCATACAACATTCTGTACAAGGGTAGCATAATTCCATGACAAATCTGGTAGAAGCATGGAATGAATTGAGAGTCCCATAACTCTTTATGATAGACATGGATGGGTAAGGGGTCTTGAGTTGTCCACTTCCAACCCATCACAGGAAATTTAGACACATAACATATTGCATCCATTACATATGCAGATAGGTAAAAAGGAGGATAAATTCTCTGAGCCGCAGTTCTTTTGGACCAGTAACTTACAATGGCCGTGACTAGGTTATCAGACAAAATTTTGGCCCAATCTACAATAGTGGCATTCGTGGTAGAATCCAATAATGGTAGCCATTCGGATGAAAATTTGTTGATATTTGGCATTCCAAATATTCTACAGAGCATGGCAGCAGCAAAGCAATATGGGGAGGTAAGGGAACCAGTACTGTACATACCGTTTATCTTTCTTCAGTGGTTCGTCCCTCCTAGACCAGTCTTTGGTGGTTTCTTCCAGGTCCTGATTTTCTTTTACAAATTTCTCCATAAACTGCTTGTTATAAGTTGCGTGTGGCTCCAGTAGATGATACATGAGCTTTAAATCTTTTGCAGTGAATGAACCGATGAGTCCTTGTCCCTGAGTTTTGAACTGTCTATTTCTGATATCGGCGCTATCCACTATCCATTTGACCATGTCCATGTATGGGAGAATTTTGGGCCGTGCTGCTATCCGGTGTAAGAATGAGCAAGCTAGTTCTGTAAGGGATGCTTCAGAAGAACTATTTGAGCCTGCGGTAACAGTAACTTCCATTACTCTGGGATTTTCTTCTTCAAGCAGGTTATACATGCCTTCCCACATAGAAATTCCCGCGTCTCTGTTACAGGCCGTATCTGTATACAAGGGCGCCATTTATTTTTCCTCGGAGCTTGGAGCTTTGCTTTTCTTTCCCATTTTATCCTGCGTATTGCTTTGTGTTGGCCTCTGTTCTCTGTTCTTGCAATTCACAATTGAAGTAAAAATGAATGACAAGGAAGGGTGATGGGAAAGTTTTAAATGTCGCAAACATACCAAATATACCACCTTATGTGAAATGATCCTTTGAAAAGCACACACCCATATTCCATTAATAACTGACAACTAACTCCTTTATTAGCATTTAAAGCGCATAACCATGTGTCAGCTTATGGAAAATACTTTTCTTGAATGGCGCACCCAAAATATCTGCGATGGAGCGATTTTGTGATTTGCTTCGCAACATCGCACATCGCAACATCGCGAGATCGCAACATCGCGAAATCGCAACATTGCGAGATTGCAATATCGCGAGATCGCAATATCGCAGATCGCAAGAATGTTATGTATGATAAACTTCGTTAACCTGTTTCCTGCGAGATGCGATCTTGCGATCAGCGTCATCGCATATCGGCGAATTTGGAAGTATTTCTTGTAAGTTATACTGAATGTGATGCGATATTTGTTCATTATCGCATATCGTGATCTCGCAAATATTGGAATTGTGCTTGTAAGGTGGCATCCCGCTATCTTTTTGCGATGTGATTTTCCTAAAGATATTTACCTTATCATAAACTTAGATTTTAAGATTCTCCAAGGGGCTTCCTAAGCTTATGATAGTAACTTTATTTGCGGAAAGGAAATTTAAGCACTACTTTGTTTTTTCTTGGATTTTTTAACTAAGGGTCCTCATTCATTTAGTATAGAGTGAATAACACTAAATGAGAAGGGGGGTTGTTGTTGGCTACAACA
>APFE030541758.1:12061-29432 GCA_000404065.3 Pinus taeda | reverse complement strand
TTTTTTCTAATATTTAAATTTTTACATTTCTATATATTTTTTATATTTGATTTTTTGTCATCTTTCTTATGTTTTATTACTTGTTATTAATTTTTTTATTTTTTCTCAATATTTTTTATTTTTGTTTTCTTGATGATGATGATGATTGTTAACGTCTACTAAGACCAAACTCTGGTCTATCAGACCTAAAGAAACAAATTATTTAGTTTGATTTAAGATTTTATTTCTATGCTCAAAAAGCTTGGAGAGAAGCCTCCCAAGCACACTATAATTTTGAGATCGTAAAAGGCTAGGAAGGTCAGTATCGCGACAAAGATTATGAAATTGACATCTAATGTTGTTCTACGCAGGGAACTCTAAAAGGAAGTGGCTTTCATCCTTAATGTTCCTATTACCACAGAGATGGCAAATTCTTTCCATCCATGGTGTTTTAGGAACAGTCCAACGACCTGTTTCACAATGGAGCTCATGAGAGTTCATTCTAAACTTTGCTAAATTAATTTTCTTCTTCGAGCTAGCTAAAACAGAGAGATACTTTTAATCTTCTAGGGTGGGGTTGATAACCTTCTTATAATAACTCAATTTTCTTTTAGCCGCTAAATCTTTCTCACACCACATTTTTTCTTTGAATTTAGAACAATATTTTTAATGTCATTAATATTTTGTAGTGCATCATTCTTGTTGATCTCCCAATGGTTTATCCAGGCCCTCGTGTCTTTATACCACCCCCGCTTGAGCCTTAGATGGTTTTGGCTAGAATTTAAAGCTAGCTTGGTAAGTCTATGATCTCCTATGTTATTGAGCTTGTGCTTGTACAACAAAAGTCTAGTCATAACTAGGCTTTCGATAGGGGAAAGACCTACCTCTATAAGGAGAATAGGATAGGGTGTATTGCTTTTAATTTTCAGGTTATACATTATAAAGCGCTTCTAGATTTGCTCAATCTTTCTCCAGGATTCTCTAAAGATGCTGCAACCCCAAACCTCACATCCATATAAGATAACAGGAGTGACTAAAGTTTTAAAAAGGAACTTCTTTTTATCCCACATTAAGAGTTTTTTCGTTTTACAATTATTTTCAAGACCAAAGTAAGCTTTCCACCCCCCATTAATCCTTTTCTCAATGCTATAGTTCCAGTTGAGCTTGTGATGAATATCAATTCCTAGGTACTTGTAAGAATATACTTCCTCCAATTTATTATTGTCATACATAAAATTAGCGTAGGTGTCCTTCTTGGATTTGATAATCATAACTTTTGTTTTGTCAGTGTTAACAGTCATACCCATTGTAGAGCAGAAATCCTTAAGAAGCCGAAGCTGCTTATCAAGATCAGATGGTCACCTTGCGAGGAGAACAATATCGTCAGCATAGAGAAGAAGGATGACGACTAGCCTAGCTAAGATCGTGCTAGTACGTCCTGCTTCCTCTAAATAACCTTCGAGCTTGTCAATGTAAATGCAAAATAGGGTAGGGGAGAGAGGGCAACCTTGTTTAACTCCGATATTACACTTAATATCTTTCAACCACCCCTCATTGCTTTTCAACTTGGCAATTACGTTCTCGTATTCTCTAATAGTGGCCGCTCTCAACTCGAAAGGAACCCTTAGCTCTTCTAATCTATTCCAAAGGTTGTTTCTAGGAACCATATCAAAAGCCTTTCTAAAGTCCACAAAGCAACAAAAGAGATTGTATTTATCATTACCACATTCCTCCACAATGATTCGAGGCGTAACGAGGTGGTTTGTTGTTGAGTGATGCCTTCTAAAACCCGCTTGGCCTTTAGCCCGCTTATCTTAACTTTCAAGCCATATGCTCAACTTCTTTTCCAAAATACTACCATATAACTTAGATAAGAGAGGGCTAATCATAATTGTCCAATAATTAGAGGGGTTATTTGTATCTCCACTTTTAAAAATAGGGATAATGAGGCTCTCAATCCATAACTTAGGGAACCCTTTCTTGACTGCTTGATTGAAAAGCTTGTGGATGTGGGGGATGAGGACAGGGCCTCCAATTTTTAAGATTTCTGCCTGGTAACCTTCAATGTCCTTAGCTTTCCCATTAGCCAGGTGCTTAACCCCAAAATCAATGTCTTCTAGAGAGAAGACTTCTTTCGTTGTGGGCAAGGTTTCAACGTTATTCATGGTATTTGGAGATTCATAGAGCTTTTTAAGATAGGAATTCCAATCGTGTAAAGCAATTTTATTATTATCTTTAGATTTCCTAGTCAGGATTTGCCTCCAAAATTTCTTAGGAGCTACCTTAGAGAGGTGTAAGAGATTCTCTTGTCTTTTACGAACGTACTGCCTCTTTTTTCTTTTAGTTAGGGCTTTGTATATTTTTATCTGATCCATTTTAAGAGATTCATCAACAACTTCCTTAATAGCTCTCCTCGCATTTTTATAGTCTTTGTCATTGGGTTGGTTTTGCTATTTCTTTTATTATTTGAAACTTCAAGTGAGAACTTGTTAATAGAATATGAGAGGGTTGTAGTAAAATTATGGTAGAGGTCTTCTATGTTGTTTATACTAGATAAAGGAAGCAAATTAGTTTTTAATTCTTTATGAAATATATTATATTATATATATATATATATATATAATATATATAAATGTCCATGTCAATGATGCTAGAAATCTGATACCATTATGTGCAATTTGATAGTTGATTTTAAATTTATCATTATAATGAATTGAGTCTACCCCACAATGTCTTAATTTTATGGTTGATCTTTAAGTTTTGACACAATGGGTTGAGCTCACCTACAATGCATGTCAATTTGATAGCTGGTTTTTAAATTTATTTTCCAATGTATCAAGTTGTCTTAGGCTACGATTTTAAAATCACTATACAATTAGCATTTAAAAAAACTTACCCTTGGTAATAATAACTCTTTCATTCAAGTGCTCATTTTAAAAGTATTTTAGTCATAAAAATTTTCCAAAATGTTATGCTTGAAATATTTTGAAAATTTAAGATTGTTTTGTAGTCATAATCTTTGATTTTAATTCCATGGCTGAAAATTTGTCAAGAATTTAATATTTTTCTAAGTCATGATATTTTATCTTTAATGTTATGGTTGAAAACACTTATAAATATTTTTTCTTAGAACCATGCTTGAAATTTTTCGGAATCTTAAGGTTTTTCAAAGAAGTGATATTTTAAATTCAATGTCATCCTTAGAAGTCGTTGGAATTTTAAGGCTTTTCAAAGACATGATATTTTATCGCTATTATCATGCTTGAAAATCATTGGAAAATTAACATTTTTCAAAGTCATGACATTTTATTTTTAACGTCATTATTAAAAAATGTTGAAAATGTACCCTGTAAAAAGGACGTTATTCCGACATCAACACTTTTTGATTTCAAGGTGTTTTTTGCATCAAACAAAATGGCTTTTATTGTTTTTTTACTATTATTTTTAAAAAATATTGAAAATCTACTCTGAAAAAAATGGTTATACATAATCAACACTTTTT
Organism: Pinus taeda; assembly: GCA_000404065.3. Lineage (NCBI taxonomy): Eukaryota > Viridiplantae > Streptophyta > Pinopsida > Pinales > Pinaceae > Pinus > Pinus taeda. The sequence goes on along the minus strand of APFE030541758.1, from coordinate 25,951 downwards.
ATTTCTGGGTAACCTTTTTATTTTTTTCTAGGGATTTTTGGGCTCGAGTACCCGTTTTTAGGTAATATTTCTCATTTGATTGGTAACTATGTTACTAGATGACAAAGAAATGGAAACACTCTAATTACTAACCTAATAACATTAGTCAAACCAATAAAATTAAAATTAAAACACCAAAAATACATTGCAAATCAATGACAATACTCTAATTATCAACCCAATAACATGAAAATTAAAACACTGGAAATAAATAACAAAGAAATGCCAGCACTCTAACTAGCTTTAATCGCATCCGCCCAACAAAATAGAAATGAAAAAGATGTATCTCAAAAAGAAACTACTACTTGAAAAGAGCAAGTACAAGAACCTTCAATTAAGTGTATTCGGACTCATCCTAAAAAGCTAATAAGGCCTATGTTCCAAGCAAATAGGGAAGCTTGAAGTGAATTACACATAATTCACAAGGAAACATAAATGAACATATAACAAGAGAAGCAAGAAAAGTATTTTATCAAGAAGCATCAAGGTTGATCTACAAGATAAATAAAGGTAGAACAAGTCAAGCCAATTAACATTAAAATTAAAAAACCAAAAACGGATGAAAAGAAAATGGCAACACTCTAATTAGCAACCCAATAACATTAAAATTAAAAAACAAAAAATAGAGGAAAAACCAATGCCAACACTCTAATTAGCTTCAATCTCATGCACCCAACAAAATAAAAATGAAAAAGATGTATCTCAAAAAGAAACTACTACTTCAAAAGAGAAAGTACAAGAACCTACAATCGAGTGTATTCTACCTCATCTTAGGAAGCTAATTGACCCATGTTCCAAGGTAATAGGGAAGCAAAGTGAATTAAACATAGTGAAAAAGGAAACCTAAATGAACATATAAAAACAAAGGCAAAGAAATTATGTTACCAAGAAGCATCAAGGCTGAAATCTACGACATAAATGAAGGCGGAATAAGTAAACCCAATAACATTAAAATTAAAACACCAAAAATAAATGACAAAGCAATGAAAACACTCTAATTAGCAACCCAATAACATTATTCAATCCATTAAAATTAAAACGAAAATACCAAAAATAGATGACAAAGAAATGCCAACACTCTAATTAGCAAGCTAATCACATTAAAATTAAAACACCACAAATAAATGACAAACCAATGCCAACACTCTAACTAGTTTCAATTTCATGCACCTAAAAAAATAGAAATGAAAAAAATGCATCTCAAAAAGAAACAACTACTTGAAAAGAGAAAGTACAAGAACCTTCAATTAACTGTATTCTACCTCATCTTAAGTAGATGATAAGACCCATGTTCCAATCAAATAGGGAAGCAAAGTGAAATACACGTAATGAAAAGAAAAATGTAAATGAACATATAACAACAGAAGCATGGAAAATATGTTACCAAGAAGCATCAATGTTGTTCAATGGCCATGATGTCATCTTCTTTTTCATTAGCGTCCTCTTCATTGATAAAATTTTTCATTTTGTTGATTAAAATGTTATGTGTTGAGAAGATGCAAAAATGATATTAGCATTAATGATAGGTTCATCATTTCTAGTTCTTTGGCACTGCATCATATGCCCATATTCTTAGCATAGAACATTTTGATTGAGTAGGAGCTCCCAATAATCATAGGGCTTCTCTTTGCAGTGTTCTGGAGCATTTGGACCATAGTTCTATGAGATAAATCAAGGTAGAACAAGTGAACACAATAACATTAAAATTAAGACACCAAAAATAGATGAAAAAAAAACTGCCAACACTCTAATTAGTAACCCAATAACATTAAAATTAAACACCAAAAATAGATGGCAAAGCAATGCCAACACTCTAATTACCTTCAATCTAATGCACCCAAAAAAATAAAAATGAAAAAGATGTATCTCAAAAAGAAACTACTACATGAAAGGAGAAAGTACAAGAACCTCTAAGCAAGTGTTTTTTGCCTCATATTATGAAACTAATAGGACCCATGTTCCAAGAAAATATGGAAGCTTGAATAATTACACATACTGAAAAAGGAAACATAAATGAACATGAACAATAGAAGCAAGAAAGAATGTTACCAAGAAGCATCAAGGTTGTTCTCTGAGATAAATCAAGGTAGAACAAGTCAACCCAGTGACATTAAAATTAAAACACCAAAAATAGATGACAAAGCAATGCCAAAACTCTCATTAGAAACCCAATAACATTATAATTATAAATAAATGACAAAGTAATGCCAACACTCTAATTAGATTTAATCTTATGCACCCAAAAAAATAGAAACGTAAAAGACATATTTCAAAAAGAAACTACCACTTGAAAAGAGCAAGTACAAGAACCTTCAATTAAGTGTATTTTGTCTCATCTTAGGAAGATGATAAGACCTATGTTCCAAGACAATAGGGAAGCAAAGTGAAATACACATAATGAAAAAGAAAACATAAATGAACATATAACAATAAAAGCAAGGAAAGTATGTTACCGAGAAGCATCAAGGTTGTTCTACAAGATAAATCAAGGTAGAATAATTCAACCCAATTAACGTTAAAATTAAAACACTATAAATGGATGAGAAAGCAATGCCAACACTCTAATTTGCAACCATATAACATTAAAATTAAAACACAAAAAATAGATGACAAATCAATTCCAACACTCTCATTAGCTTCAATCTCGTGCACCCAACAAAATAGAAATGAAACAATATGTATCACGAAAAGAAACTACTAATTGAAAAGAGAAAGTACAAAAACATTCAATTAAGTGTATTATGTCTCATCTTAGGATGCTAATAAGACCCATGTTCCAAGAAAATAGGTAATAAAAGTGAACTAAAAATAAATGAACATATAACAACAAAGGCAAGGAAAGTATGCTACCAAGAAGCATCAAGGTTGACCTATACGACATAAATCAAGGTAGAACAAGTGAACCCAATAAAATTAAAATTAAAACACCAAAAGTAGATTACAAAGCAATGGAAAAACTCTAATTTGCAATTCGGTGACATTAGTATATCTAATAACATTAAAATTAAAACACCAATAATAGATGACAAAGAAATTTTAGCACTCTAATTAACTTCAATCTCATGCACCCAACAAAATAGAAATGAAAAATATGTATCTCAAAAAGAAACTACTACTTGAAAAGAGGAACTGCAAGAACCTTCAATTTAAGTGTATTCTACATCATCTTAGGAAGATGATAAGACCCATGTTCCAATGAAATAGGGAAGTAATGTGAAATACATATAATAAAAAAGAAAACATAAATGAAAATATAACAACAAAATCAAGAAAAGTATGTTAACAAGAAGCATCGAGATTGTTCTACAAGATATATCAAGATAGAACAAGTCAACCCAATTAACATTAAAATGAAAACACCAAAAATGGATGAAAAATAAATACCAACACTCGAATTAGAAACCCAATAACATTAAGATTTAAACACTAAAAATATAGATGACAGATAAATGTCAACACTCTAATTAGCTTCAATCTCATGCACCCAAAAAAACATAAATGAAAAAGATGTATCTCAAAAACAAACTATTACCTAAAAAGAGAAAGTACAGGAACATTCAATTATGTGTATTATGCCTCATATTAGGAGAATAATAAGACCCATATTCCAAGTAAATAGGGAAGAAAAGTGATACATAATGGAAAAGTAAACATAAATGAACATATAACAACCAAGGCAAGGAAAGTATGTTACCAAGAAACATCAAGGTTGAACTCTACGACATAAATCAAGGTAGAACAATTCAACCCAATAACATTGAAATTAAAAAAACCAAAAATAGATGACAAAGCAATGGAAACGCTCTAATTAGAAACCCAATAACATCATTCAACCTAATAACATTAAAATTAAAACACCAAAAATAGATGACAAACAAATGCCAACACTCTAATTAGCATCCCAATAACATTAAAATTAAAACACCAAAAATTAATGGCAAATCAATGCCAACACTCTAATGAGCTTTAATCTCGTGCACCCAACAAAATAGAAATGAAAAAGATGCATCTCAAAAATAAACTACTATCTGAAAAGAGAAAGTACAAGAACCTTCAATTAAGTGTATTTTACCTCATCTTTGGAAACTAATAAGAACCTTGTTCCAAGAAAACAGGGAAGCAAAGTGAATTAAACATAATGAAAAAGGAAACGTAAATGAACATATAACAACAGAAGCAAGGAAAGTATGTTACCAACAACCATCAAGGTTGTTCTATGAGATAAATCAAGGTAGAACAAGCTTTGGTTTATATTTTGGAATCTTTTTATGTCTATTTCAATGATATTTTAATTATTTCATTTTTTTAAAATAAATATAAGATATAGATTAATTGGTATATGTGGAGTTAATATTTATACATTCAAATTTCATGAGATGTGCATTAATTGATATGTCCGTGTACATTCAAATTTCATGAAAAAATTGAAATAATACCATTTTTATGGAAAATAAACTATCCTAACAGACTTCCCAACAAACTTGAGCTAAAAAAACTTGAGCTAAATTTGTTGTAGAAAAAGATACCTCTAAATTAATTTTATAATATTCTAATTACCCATATATCTTCTACTTTTTGTAGTTATTTAAAGCTACCTACTTACTGAATCTTTGAGCATGGATGTTTTAAATGTGACGATTGATGTGAATGAACTCACAAATTTGTTTCTAAATGTCAACTTCATCATTTTTTTCTCTTCACAAAGAGTAGAATCTAGCCTAACATTTGCAATTGAGTTAGATTTCAGTTCTTAGTTTTACTATGTTTTTCCATTCCCTGTAGTTCTGATAGGTTAAGTTCCCATAACCATATCTCAATATCTGTATATCCTATAGGATCTAGTCGGGCAAAAGCTTTTGAGCAAGATTATAAAAAAACACTAGTAGTATAGGGTAGGAAAAATTGTAGACATAAGTTGTTTGGTTTGAGCACAATTAAGACTTAATCAAATTCTCTGGAATAGAATCCAATTTATTAAACATACATTTGAGTGCAATGTTCTCCCAGTTTTAGAGTTGTAATGATCAAGGAAAGAAGTGACGAGGCAACACTTTTCAACGCAGGATTAAAACTAGAAAAATGTAAAGCTGTAAGAAAGTAGAATGCAAATTAATTACTCTAGATTATGACTGGATGACAATGTCTCGGATAATAAAGAAAGAAATCAGAAGAGTTGTTTATCTATGTTTGGACTGTAGTGCCAAATGTTGGTTCTATTATTTTATGGCTTTTGGGTTTCCTTCCATTGTGACAAGAGTTGATGACTCATACTATCAAAGGTGGGGTTATACTTCAAATCTATTAAATAATTGCTCCACGACATGACAAAGTTTGAGTTTAGCTGGAATGGACTCTAGCGCTCAGAGATAAATAGGATGGCAAGGTGTAACAATTTCACCATTCATATTTTTGTCTATTGAATTTTTGTTTTGTTGGAGATACTTATCTTGCAGTGTCCCTTACCTTCTCTTTTGGTCATTTGTTCTAGACAATGTTAGTCACAGTAACATTTTTTCTCTCAGAATAATAGGTTATGATGTCTACCACTTATTTTATTTATATTATCACATCGAATCCAAATAGAGAAGTTACAAAACGTAAATAACTTCAATGATGAAGGGATTTTCTTAGATTGTTCTACTATTGTTTACAACCACGTTAGGTGACACTGCTCAGATTTTTGGCAGAGTTAAGACTTAATCAAATTCTCTAGAATAAAATCTAACTTGTTCAACAGATATTTTAGTCCAATTTTTTTCCAGTTTTGGAGTTTGTATTCCTCCTTGTTAAGCATACCAAGGTTTTTGATAGATTTCTACATAGTTAAGGTGCACACAATTAGAATAATTACCATTCTCATTATTTTTTATTTTCATTCTTAGATTTTTTTTATTACAAGAGAGGTTTGGGTGACTTACCTGGTCTATATGGGGAGGTTGCATGAGCAAGCTAAGAAATCTAGCGACGAGTGAAACCAACCAAAATTACTCAGGCGCCACGCTACCAAAAAAAAAAAAAAAACACTAGAAAAAATTCAAATTAAAAATTCATGGTAAAAAAAATACTTATGAAAAAAATTAAATAAAGAATGAACCTCACACATGGCTCATCTTCGGCTTAGCTCAAACCAACCACAATCACAACACAAAGCAGTAACACAGCTCAGTTTAAACTAACCATAATCATAGAACAGAGTAGTAACAACGCTCGACTCAACTAACAACAATCACAACATAGAGCAATAATACCGCTCAACTCAATAGACCACAGACATAAATTAACAACACTAAAAACTCTACAGCAGTGTTTAACCCGTCATATAAAAAAATGTTTTTTCAGCTGAATAAATAAGTCTGTCAAAAAAAATAGTTTGGTCAAGAAAATAGATCAGCTGATCTAATTATTTGGCCGAATTATTTATTTGGCCGAACTATTTTTTTGTTGATTTTTCAACTCCAGCAAAAAAAAAATTTAACAACCATCATTAGTCTAAATGGAAAAATGTTCGAGCAAACATTTGTAAAACAATTTCGTCAAATAAATTTAGAAAATTTGGCCAAAAAAAAATTTGTTTGGCCAAAACATTGGGATTATGAATTTTTTAGTGGCGTTTCTCACAAAAGTGTAACCCATCTTCATGTTTTCACCCAAGAAGCATGTTTTAATTTTCTTAAGAAAAAATTAGTTTAATGATGAGACAATAGAAGAAAATGCATTCATGGATGGTTGTACTAAATAATAGAGACATCAATGATAATGTTTTCTATAGGTAAACAAAGGAGAGTTCCAAGAGTCTAAAGGGATACCACCCAAGAGAGCATTGGAGCATCAAATCCAATTAACCTGTCTCTCCATTTTTAGATATTGGGAGCTATAGATAGTCCATCCTATAAGGAAATGAGGTGAATAATTAGGACCAATAATAATTGTAGGGTTTGATTTGAAAAAACATGTCATCTTGTGGATCAGGAATCATAATTCTATCAATGAAGGATGGGAGTTGGTGAATGTGTATAAAATACATAGCATTAAATAAGATTATTCTCATGAATTGGTACCCTCTTCCCAACATCAAAAGATCTATTATATTAGTGATAACAAACAAATTAATTCACAAATCTAGACTGTAATTCATAATACCACTAAGTTAGATTCAAAAAAGAAGCCACTTGGAAAACCAACTTGAAAACCTAACATGGTTTGTATGGATGGTTGCTCATGTAATTTTGTGTTTGTAATGCACCAACTATTTTTATCATACTAATGAATGATGTATTATTCCCCTATATGGGTTCATTTATTATAGTTTATTTTGATAATATACTAGTTCACACTACTACCTAGGAGAAGTACATCTCACACTTGATGCAATTGTTAGAGATTTTGAAGAAGCACTAGCTGCTGGAAAACCTCAAAAAATGTGAGTTTTCTTAGTAGTATTAGGCACATTTATTTTATGTGATTGATGTAGGGATACTTAATATATAGCCCATGAAGATGGAAGTCATGATAAACTGGTTGGTTCATACAAATGTCTCTAAATTTAGAAGTTTTATTGTGGCAACATAATACCTATAGAATTTCATAGTTTCATTTCCAATAATAGGTCACCACTTCACACCATAACATTAAGTATCAAGTGTTTCTATTGAGTGAAGAATTTACAGAAGTTTTTTGATGAGTCAAAAAGAAAAACCAGTGAAACACTAGTTCTTGCATTACCAAAGTTGAAAAATCCATTTGACAACAAGATGAATGTGGGTGGTGTGCCATGGAATGGTGTTAATGCAAGGAAGGAATCTTTTATGTTATCATTTCAAAGTATTTCATGTTGAAATTTTCAACTACCGTACTTATGGAAAGGAATTTTAACCCATATTACAAGCTATCAAAAAGTCAAAACATTATTTGATGGGAAAGGAGACCATCATCCACACAAATCACTAGCCACTATAGCATCTAAAATAAGAGACATCGAAGAATTCACAATAAAAATACAATATTATTTAGGATTAAGAAAGAGCATAGCAATCATTTAGAGTGGGAGAAAAAGTATGGTTACAAATGAACAAGGACTACGAGGTCCTGATAAGAAGATGAAGGCTATGTGCTATGATCTTTTTGAGATATTGGAGTAGATGGGAGATAATTCCTACAAACTTAGTGCACCACCATATGCACCTACTCAATAGTGAATGTGGAGAATCTTAAACTCTATGATCCTTCCATATTGTATCAAGTGGAGGGATAGATCCCAAGTTCAATGGATGATCTAGCACCAAATGCTTAGGTTTGGGAGAGAACAAAGTTTTGTAGAATAGGTCCAAAACTACAAGGCAGGGGTAGTGTGATCTTTGGTAGATTGGGTTGGAAGGAAAACTTTCAGGAAAAGAACAATTGTACTCTAAAGAGAAGGTAGATGAAAATGTTTATCACCTCATTCAACAAATATTTTGGGATGGGAATCCTATGAAAGTGGGGAATTATATTATAGATTGGATCATTATATTGTTTACCATCTATCTTGATGCTTTTAGAGTTGAAAAATTGGAGGAATTATCTTGTAGGTTTTTTTTACTAATGGGTTATACTTTGGAGAATCAGGGCTTGAAGCCTTTTGAAGCACATTGAAATATTTTTTTGGGATTTAAAACTTTCCTACTATAGCTTTGGACCCTATGATTTTGATCTACACTCAAAGGACTTGCCAATGATACAAAAATTCATGTCAATAAAAGTTTGTATGAAAAAACAATTCCTCCTGCAAGTTTCTCTACTATGTTAAGCACCACGGCACGAGTGGATGCCATGGTAATCACTATTAATCATGCATATGGGACTAGCCATGTGTGTACATCAAATAAGGATGTATAGGATTTTAGAATTACAACTCTAATTGACACTTAAGGGAGTTAAACCTTACCCCTAGTTGGCTATCGGGTTATGTTTAATACCGAGCCACAATGAGGCGTAGTGGTTCCATTCTATGATATTTTATTTTTCTCCATAGTTAAGAACAAAAACTAAGACTGGGAAATTAGAGAGAAAAACATAGGGGGTTAAAGTTCTATATCAACCATACAAGTCCTAGGTCTCAAATAACTCCATAGAGAGTACCTCTTATAGTGTTACTTTTTTCAATACCAAAGAAAAAAACACAAAGAAACCCCACCTTCTAGTTTGGCTTTGCTGAGCAAGGATTTTCCAAGGAAAATTTTGTGTCTATTATAAATGGTACAAATATTGCTTTTTTCTACATTTCTCACATTTCAGCGAAATAATTTAGTTAATTACATGAGATGTTTTAGTGGAATATCCATCGAAATTTACACAACTATTATTACTAAAAATAGAATTCAATATATTAGAATAACAAAGCTTAATGGTGTTGTCTAACTATTATATGTTTTGGATTTTTTGGCTGAAATATGACAAAACAATTTTTGGTCAAATTATGATCTTTTGTTGTTTAAAATATGTTTTTGATTGTATATAGGGATTCAACACCCTCAAGAAATCCTAGAAGACTTGGATTTTGCAAAGCTCACAACTCAAAATTGTAACTTCAATAAATCTCTACTAAATTCTATGTGAATTTGATAGGAAAATATACCCAAAAGAAAATCCAAAACTTATAACAAGTAGACTATGACAAAGTCTAATATACAATAATATAACTCTATATATTAATTATAGTACATGGAAATCGACCTCATATATATTTGAAATAAAATTTAAAATATATCATTATTTAAGTAAATTATAATGTAAAATATTTTTTAATATATGCTTTTTCCCTAAAAAAGTAGTTATTCAAACAATATTCTCCATAATTTTTGACATACCCACATTTAAAAAAAAATACAAATAGATTAAAACCTTTAAAAAAAAATTATTATTATATTAAATTATACTTTGATAAATAATTATATTATAAAAATATGACTTAAAATATTATATCTATGCCGATAAGAATTTTATTATCAAGTTTTTCATTGCAACACCATTGAATATTTATCCTCCTCAACAGGTGCCATGTCTCTAGCACAGAGATTGCATGGGGTGCTTCCATGGATGGTCTACATGATTTAATGGTCCTATATCTTTGTTATCCCAATATTTGTTACGTTATGAGGTTTTTCCTCATGACACTATTGAAGATTTGTTGTCCTCAACAAGTGTCGTGTCTCTAGCATGTGGATTGCATGGGGTGCTTCCACGAATGGTCCATATAACCCAATGGTATGAGAGCTTAGGGTTTATGGTTCTTGAGCTTCGTACCTTGGGCACATGAAAAATATGACATGGAATTATATATAGTCTATAGGACTTGTCCTTCCACCCAAGCCTGCAAGGAAGGTGAGCAGAGGGAAAATGGAGAATATCAGTGAGGACAAGTTGGTTCGGTGGTTGAATTCTCAGTGGCTACATTTGGTTGTGTATATTTTGTTTAAATCTAAACCTTCCTATTGGAACAAAAAATCATTTCTTTAGCAAGGGGTTTCGAAGCAATTGAGAATTTGTTCGTTTGGGGAATAAAATTCTCTCCTAAGCACGAATCCCCCAATGTAGACACAACAACAATAGATATGATTCAAGGAAAACATCTTCCCAACAGATTTGAGAACATAATGAAAAACAAAGAGTTAAGATTAAGCACATGGGGATGGATGCCTCATCTTAACAATGGTCATTTGCTTCTGAGGCTTGGGTGGAGGAACTTTAGACACAGTAATAGTCAGAACTCTGCCCTCACAGAGTGCATAAATTGCATCCAAATTGGTAATAGCGGGAAGCATGAGTTTTATAAGATAGTTGACTTTCTCTCCATAGGAAATTATTTGGTATTATTATCATTTTCCTCACTTTTGTTTTCCCTCTAATGGTCAACACATTCTCATCCTCGATATGAACCTGAAAAATACTTACTCGTGTCATTTTCTACACCAATAATGGAGTCTATATGCCTAAAGTCAACTATTAGTTAACACAGATTTTGGTTTTTCGTTACAACAAAAAGAGAATCATGATTTACCAATAAGGTAGCTTTGTGGGAGGCACAGTTCTCCGCGTGGCTAAAGATCCGGCAAAGAACAAATAAGGAGTTCCATATGCTGAACACTATATGAAAGATACCATAGTTTTTTTCCCTTGACACAACTTCTAACATAGAGCACCAGCTAAGATGAAGGATTTGAACCTTCCAAGGTTGTTTCAAACCTCATATGTTCTTTAGATTTAAAAATATGATCACTCATAAATCCTCTAAAAATAGAAATGTTTACAATTTTCGTATTTGTTCTAACTTCTAACATAGACCACCAACATGCACGAGCGGAAGCTTTGTGGCTTGCATTGACCCTCATATTCTCTTCACCTTTACACGTCCTTGCACCAAACGCCTCCAAAGATACCAATGTTTCCATGCTTGGAAACTCTTATAACTAAAAGTACCCACGAGCACACAAAATGTGAAGCTTTGTGGCTCAACGAATCTTGATATGATTTTTAGATTCACACAACCCTCCTCACAACTCCTCTAAAGATACCAATGTTGCTATGTTGGGAAGCTCTTTGAACTAAGAGAACCCATCAACATGTAGGAGTCTAAGGTTTTTGGGTTGTGTCAACCCATGTATGCTCTTCATCTTCACACATTCATCTACACACAACTCCTCAACCCATGATTGCAACTTTGGATTCTTAACAAGTTTGCTCTAGTTGTGTTGGGTCCCTATAATACTAGTGATTACCCCATTACTGTTGTAGTTGTATCCCTTATTAATATTGGTGTGCCCTATTGTCCCCATATTGTTATTACTATGCCCCATAGAATCCCTCTATTGTTATTTTTGTGGCTTTATATTATTATTGTTAGGTCGGTTGGGTTATATTGTGACTCCTTAGACTCCTATATATAGAAAGGAGGTTTTGTCATTTGAATCATCCAATAATTGTTAATTTATCAATGTAAAGGATGTTTCCCCCTCGAAGAGGCTGAATTCTAATCTTTTCTATCTTTTTTTCTGAGCTAGTTTCATAACATTTGATATCAGAGCTTTGGATTCTAGGGTTTTGCTACTCCAAAGAGGTCATCATGGCATTTCCTCTATAACGTTTTTTCTGCGATGTTTCAAAAGCTAAAAAAAAAAACATTTGAGAAGAAATCGTGTTGAACATTGGGTCCGAATTTGAGAGCTTTTCTCGCTAGATTTGCAGAGATGTGATCTGAGGAAGTTGGTCATTTTGCAGACTCCTGAATTACATTCGAAACAGCTGACCTGGGGAAAATCATCATAACTTTCTCTCTGAGCATTAGATTGAAATTTCATAAGAAGGTGTAGAAAGTGGATGGAATGTAGTTTCTTGTATATATTTTTCAGAGCCAAAGATCAAAACAGTGACTCATGGAATGTCATACAAGTTCGCTCTACTGAACTAGTCTATAATTAGGTCATTGTGGGAGATTTCTCATAACTCTTCCTTGGAGAATCCAATTTGGATCAGACTGGTGGCATTGGAAGGAGGACACACAAGGCTATTGTAGGTATCAGTTTCAGAACTGGATGATCTGAAAGTATAGAGATACATCAGAGGCAATATCAAGCTCCTACAAAGCAATAAAAGGTGTGTAGATTTTTTTAAATTTTTTCTTAAGATTGGTTTAAAAATTTATTTTGAAGGAATTAAAAGGGCATAGTAGAGCATTATTATCGGTAACTGATGCCTCGAGGAAAGAAAATACAAACACCTAGTAAGCAACCTGAAAGCTCTAGCATGACTCATGAAGAAGAGGAAGAAATGCTACATGATATATCAAAATTACAAGAACAAGTGCAACAAATGTCACTCTCACAAAAGCTAACAGAAACTAAGATAAAGGGCGTGGAAGCTAAGATGGATGATTTGAAGATAGATTTGAAGACAGATTTGAAGAGAGACATGGCATATTTGAAGACAGATTTGAAGACGGACATGGCAGATTTGAAGACAGATTTGACAAATATTCTACAAGAAATACTTACTAATGGATGGTGAAAAGGTACTAAAGGAAACTCATGATGAGAACAAAAGAAATGTTAATCATGATTCATAGACTCTAATGTTGGATCGAAGACCCACCATATTCCAAAAATCGATATGAGGAAGTTTGATGGCAAGGATCCCGCAACATGGATATTACAGATGGAGCAATTTTTCGATCTCAATAATGTGGCAAACACACAAAATACGTATGGCAACTTTATATTTGGAACCAAATCAGTTTGTATGGTATCAATGGCTTTGCTCTCATAAAAAATTTATCAATTGGGCAATTTTTACGGAAGAATTGATAGCACATTATGAGGATACAAAAAGCAACACTTTTTTTAGCCAATTGATAAGTCTCAAACAAAAGGTTCAATAATGGAGCACATTGAGGAGTTCCAAAAATTGAACATAAGGGTAAAAGATATTCCAGAGGAGCATAGGATTGATGTGTTCATAGGGTCTTTAAAGGATAATATCCAACATGATGTTCGCCTTTGGAACCTGATTCATTAGAGAAGGCATTCAGGTTAGCAAGAAAAATGGAAAGCAAAATTATGGCAACCACGAAGCATACCACTCACAACTATAAAGACGGAAGTGTTGTTACCGCTAGTCTTCCACAACCTATAAGGTTGACACCACAATGATTGGAAGAAAAAAGAGCAAAAGGGCTTTGTTGAAAATACACTAAAGGTCATAAGTGTGCTGAGAAGAAATTATTCTACATAGATTGTGAAGAGGAAGAAGAAAAGGAGCAAGAAAGGTCAAAAGAAGAGGATATACTCCAGGAACAAAGCCCAGATGAAGAACAAATGAATC
>APFE030541752.1:83783-151102 GCA_000404065.3 Pinus taeda | reverse complement strand
AAAAATTAAATTAGAATTAATTATTAGATAATTAGAAACTAATTTAGGATTAAATCTTTTAATTAAAATTTTGATTTTTTAGCTTAGCAACGGAAATTCCAGAATTATGTCAGATTTGACTCATCAATTTTGGAGGCTCATAGATTGAGTTTTACTTGGCCAAATGAGCCCCAGGATAGCTCATTGGAAAGATAAAATCAAGGAGAACATTTCTGAGGAGGTTTCACTAACAAATTTGGTCATTTATTGGGTCAAAAATCAGGCAGAAGATCAAGCTCCGAAATTTTAAAAACTAAAATCAATTTTCTCAATTTTATTTTCTGCATTTTCATTTGTCCAAGCCTCTTCTGAAAGCAAATCCATTCGTTAATGATATCCTTGGCCAATTAAACCATCTCAGACATCAATAGAAAACTTATATTTTATTTTCAATTAATTAATTAAATTGCATTTGATTGAATTTGTTTTAATGCCAGAAATGGCATTTTGATTTTATTGTTGCATCTTAATTTATTTTGATTTATTTTTGCAAGAAAATAGTAGAAGAGATATGGAGAAAAGAATCTCAATCAATGAAAATACTCCAGCAATTAAAGATTGGAATTTTGAGCAAATAAAATTGGATTAGGCAAAATTTTCTTCAACAAACTTTCCTCTCAAAATACCTTTGGAAATATTATAAATAAAAAATTGCAAAATGTAATAAGGGCTTCTCTCCTCTGCAATTTTGGAATTCTAAAAGCACTTTTGTAATAAAGATTTAGAGTTGTAGGTGGGAGGAGTGGAATCTCAGATCTGGAGATTATTGAGGTTTTTTCTTTTACATTCTGAGTTATGTATAATGAACAGAGGTTGCACTATTGTAGCTCTAGTTTTGAAAGCAGAAGCTTAGGCATTGTAAAGAACTATTAGAGACCGAAGTTGGAGAAATGGATTCAATATATTGGTATTTCGAATACTATTGTTTTAAATGCTGGTTTCATTTTATGATGACAGAATTGTGTTAATTTACTTACATATTTGTGCACTTTTGTCGGTATGGGTAATTTGTCTCAATTTTATGTTATTATTTATCTCTACTCTTATGGATTAAATTCTGATTTCTGAGTAACTATTTACTCAGAAATCTGTCTTATAAAACTGATTTGTTGAATAGTGATATGTTGAGAACTTCTTCCGCATATTATTGTTTAATAATTCAAGTTACTGATTAAATGATCAAAATCATTCTGCGAACTTCTTGTTGAGTGTTGTTGATTGATTATTTCAGTTCAGAGGTCTCAATAGGATGTGTGCGGTACTCATAATGTCAGTTAATTGAACTACTTCATTAGCTTGATATTCATTATAAGCCAAACATATTTAAATCCCAATACTTTAAATATCTTGCCCTTGGTTGGGTTAGATCTATATCTGCCTAAATGAGATAGGATTAAAATATTTCCTTTTGCTTGCATCTTAGAATAAGTTTGCATTTAGATTAATTCCTACATTCTTTAAGTCATCTTCCCAAAGAGGCAAACTTTAGTAGTGGATTGGTTGAGCCCCAAATCAGCTTAAGGATCACTTTCTTCCCTTATCAACAAGAGGGTTGATCTGATGTCTCTTCTCCATTGGTGAATGAAAGTCATATTTTAAATCCATTGGAGATTAAGAGAAGGTAACTGGACCTAGTTGAACCAGTCGGAACCACCATTCCAAACGGAAAAGGAGTTGCTTTAAGGTCCGGACCAGGTAGTTATCCCCCTTTGTTGAGGCATACATTTTTGGCCCTCAACAGTGAGTTACAACCCAATCACCTTGGTGGATTTACTTGTGTGTAGTTTGAATGTTGATGGGCATTTACACCATGCCTAATGTAAATACTTTTTGTTTGTAATTTGACCATTTACTCTACTCCAATTGTTCCAAATTGGACTTAGTTACTTCCCTTCAACATTATAAATGGGTTACAACCTATGGCCAACAAGAAATGCATTGAGTTACTTGTATATGAGAAAACGTAAGAGTTCAATGTTTTTGAATTAGAGGAAGCTCGAATTAAATTGCTCATATTTAATAAAGTGAGTGTGCCAATCCTACAACACACTCCAATAGACTTAAGCCTCTATTCAAGTGCATACTATAGTGGTTTTTAATTAGATAGGAGTTAATATACTATTGATGTATTGACTAAATTAAAGTGTTGTGTAAGCACAATAGAACAACATAAATTACATAATATTGTAGGGTGCATAATGAATTTAACCACATAGTGAGAGAATCCAATCAAGTATGATAAAAACAATTAATTATATTTTGTATATATTCATGTTGACAAAATAGATAGGCCATATGCCTACCATTTAAAGATAAAAAAACAATTGTAAAACAACATATCTTTGGTTGTGGACTAAAAAGAAACTCCTATTTGAGACTCTTGTCATTCTTATTATCTTATATGATTATTAAGTTTAGGGCTACAACATCTCTAGAGAACCATAGAGAAATATCAAACAAGTCCAAAATCCTTTTATAGCTCATTACCTTAAAATTAAAGGCAATAAACACTACCCCATCCTCCTCGTAGAAATGTGTATTTCCCCATTGAGAGCATGGCTACGACTAAGTACCTCATGTATAAGGACATGATAAGCAACATGGAAGATAAGAGGCTTCTTAACACTACTTCAAACTCCGATAAAAACCACCTTTGGGTCAAGTGGGTTTGGCATAAAGATGTCAAGTCTTGGTTAAATCATTGGTTATTTGAGGACAAGGAAGCTTTGTAAAATAGCAATACTATTAAAAACAACAGTACATATAAATTTAAAAATAAATTGTGGCGTGGTAAAGAAATAGATGGCGAGAGAAAATTAATATATTGTTATAAGGCGATTAACCCTAATCTTGACGGTAAAAAATATCTATCTATTTTAACTAGTGTAAAGAAGAAAATCAACATTGCTAAAATAAGAATGAACTCTCAAGCTCCATACTGAAAGAAGACAATAAACAATTCTTAAAATAATCTGGGCAGAAAAAAATCATTGTCTGTGTGACACTTAGGGTTGAAGATGACAAGCACTTCCTCTTAGAATGTCTTGTGTAGGTCAACATTAAATCTCAATTTCTAAATATTTGTTACAATAACGTTTTAGCTCATCAAAACCATGGAGCTTTAGTAATGCTTTTCTCCAAGCTTTTTGTGAATAGAAATAAAATTATAAAGAAAACCATGTAATTCCTTACCTTTGTTTCTCATGGTATAATAAACCAAAATTGGTGTCAATGAACATTTTCTCTCTATATATAATGGTGTTATTATAAAATATATATATATATAATATGAGTATATTGGATCCTATTAAAGATTGATATAGGCATTTATATTTTTTTTAAAACCTCAACATACAACTACATTATTAATGTAATGGTCTTATTATAAAAATAATATATATATATATATATATGAGTAATATTGGATCCTATTAAAGATATATAGGCATTTATATTTTTATTAAAACCTTGACATACAACTACATCATTGCGTGGAGATAAGGTAAAGTAACCTCATCTATTTACAATAAAAAATCTAGTTTTTAATAAAATAGTATAGTTTTTAAGTATCTATTATCTTGTTTATTTTACTATATTAAGAGATATTAGGTCAATAATCAAGTGTTGTAGGTCTTTTTATAATTACATTTTTTTTAATAGAAAGAGGATAACAAAAAAATAAATTATCATTTGAATAGACATATTAAAACTAATGAGTAATGGCATTCAAACTAGTGTGTAGAGGGCACAAAATATTAGATATACCAAGAGAGAATAGAGAGCAAAAAAATAATTTTCAAATTATACTATACACAATGTGAGAGCATATACTTTTCCTTTTTTATAGTTAAATTTTAATTATTTGCATGAAATTACATGAGTCCAAAATCTTTGCTTGTTAGTGTCTTGCCAGTTAGGAAACCAAACTACTGAGAAAACAACATAACATCATTCCAAGAAAACTCAAAGTTCACAAGAATTACCTCAAAAGACATAATATACCTAGGATCGTCAAAATAATATAGAAACTCTTCACTGTAATCCACCTCTGAATAGAGATAAACATGATATTGTAAACTATCCTTAAAAGGAATTGTAGAACCAAAAACCCAAACATACTGAAAGCTAAAAATCATGAAAAAATTAAGAAGAGATGAAGCATCCACCTCAATTCGGTTGATATCCCATGTGTTGCAACAACTCAGACTAGCACCAAGTGCAATGTTGGCCTCAATCCTCTGGATGTGCTCACTCATGTCCTTCTGCTAAAGTGAAACATCATCCAAGATCAACAAAATTTCATTTTTAGCATTGTTATGGTTTAGATGAACTCGATCCAACAACAACTTCATCCTCCAATGCAGGTCAATGGTTAACAAATATTGGTTTTTGTTGACCATGGGCGTGGCCTATGTTTGTCACCCATTCTGTCACATCTACAATCACTTTTGAATCCAACAAGCACTAGTGTTCCACAACAATTTCTTCTTGAAATTTAGATAACTCCTCCCTAACCTCTAGTGGAAATTGCTCCTTATATAACCTTGCTAAGGTCTCTACCCTTATGTGGGCCTAGAAGCCTCCTAGCAAGTCATGACCACCATGTCCTTTTCGACAATGTGTTCTCTGTCAAACCATCTTAGTGAGCAAGGGGAAGCATACATGAATATGCTTCGACAAGAGGATTAGTCGACATAGGCTCAAAAGTTGATCTAAAACATATGTGGAGAAATCTCACAACCATTGGGAGTAACTAAGCAAAGTGGAGAAATGCTCAATTTGTTGTAGATGAAGAGGAGGAAAGAACACTAAAGACTCTACCCCGGGCCTGATACGAGACTTATCAAGGGGGTTGAGGATGACTGAATTGAAAGTCATTGAATTTGCCTTGCCAAAACATAATGGGGAAAGGACCCAAGTCATCTCCATCCACCTGAAGCAATGTGTGGGAATCTAAGCCCAAATACGATCCATTGAGAACCAAATCACCACCACTAGAGTTGCATTAACATAACATTGGGTTTAACTCCATGTCTCCACATGATGATATGTAATGGAGGCACACCAACCTCACTCATTGAGTGAGGTGGATGTAACACCCTCCTCCCACATTTACCCAAGTCACTGCCTTACCGGGGTAAACATGTGACGAAGAGTTACTAAAATATGATTTAACCTCCTATATCACCTTAAGGAAATGGAATCGACAAACCAAAACCCTTAATGACTTCCCTATTAGGTGTTATAAGACCCCCGAGGACTAAACCACCCTTCCAGGTGCCTAGACCCTGAATTAGACCTATTTTTTCAATGCCCTGATATCCTTGATGCTGGCACAAAAATTCTTGATTTTGACTAAAACCCTTCAGTCGCATGCATGATGCCTACAAGGGAGCGATTGCAGTCTTTTCACCTGGTCATGTGCCTACGACCACGAGATTTAAGCAACTTTTTCAGACTAAGATCTAGGCCTCAGCCCAGAACTTAATGACACTTTCCAAAACCATGAATGACACAAGGACAAAGCCTTCCATACAAATCTTAGACAAGAACTTGACCTAACAAGGCCTAGCCATGACAGACATTCCGTCAAAAATATCATGAACATGAAATCTATAGGTCATGAATGCATGTCTGAACATAGGGATCTGAAAACTTATCTGAGGTTAAACAAGAAGGACCAATGCCTTCTCACAATAATTGTCATATCATCAATAAGGTCATGCATTCATTAACTAGACATTCATTAGTGGAAATGTGATAAGAGCCATACTTAGATATGTCAATTAACCATGCTTATAACCAACATATAACCATATAAATAACAATGACAGAACATCCATTAAAACCACATAATAACAAGTACATTTACTCATCAAAGCAAGAGGAACTTAGCTCTTATTAACCATATGAAAAAGCTAACCAAGTCAGGGACTTCCATGCACCACCCGACCATAGATTAGGTTGAACCAAATCCTTCTTTCAACCAATCACCCACATGCCATATTTCAAGCATGAATGTGGGACCTCATGAGATAAACCAATCCGTAAACAACCAAGGGAATTCAGAGGTTAAACCACCTCCACCCTCACCATACAGTGATCTCATGTAAACCGGCCCTGAGATCACAAAACCAAACTAATCTTGGATGCCTCAATTCCTTCACCATCCCTTGAGGAATTTTCCTATCTCCACCCACCTGTTGAGGGCTTCCCGGAGAAAACCATTTCCACCCCCAACCCTTGGGATTTTCCCAAGACCATTTCACCCGAATCCAAAACCTTTTGGCAATCCAAATCTCAACCAAGAAAGAATCCCATCATACCATGGCTATCCGAAAATGGCAAGGCATGGCTAAAACCACTATCAAAACCCGGTAAAATCCATGCCACCAACAACAAAGAACCAAAATACACACATGCATATGCCATGCATGCCAAAACCAACTAGGAAATCATACATGGAATATGTTACCTGCAAGTATTCCTGCTAAAGCTGCCTGATCCAACCTTCCCTTGCTTGATCCTTGCTTTCCTTTGCTTCCCCTATCCTTCCTTTGCTTGCTTGCTTTCTTTCTCCTCTTGGTGCTCTTCCCCTCTCTGCGGCTAACTCCAAAACTTAACTGATAAAAGGATGTTAATTGATCATCATAATCCTTTTTATCATTGATGCCTCTAATTTCTCCATTTTTCCATTATTTTCCTTCAATTCCTCCTCACATGCAATCTGTGACCTTTCACCTCCCTTTTCTCATAAGTTCCTTTACTTTCATAAAAAAATTGTCAATAATGCCTTTTCAAAGCCTTTGCCAATGTCCTCTTAGCCATAATAAACCAAATGAACACCCACTAGGATGTTTTTCCCAACATTTAGCTTGGAATACATGTCCCATGACCTTGTTCTTATTTTGCCTTTATTAAATTTATTACATGAACCTTTAACCCGAAGTTGTTACAGTGGAAATGTCCTCGCTTTCTACAGGATGGAACATGTCCCTTCCTACCCCATACAGGGACATAAACCTCTCATTTTAGGAATTTGTGGTGTTTAACCAAACCCCAATCTAAGTAATTAGCATTGGATCTCCCAGACTTTTGTGAAAGAAATGTAGAGATACTAGTCAACGTTGACACATTTGAAATATTGGATTTTAGAGACCCAACAAGATTTTCAATTACTCTTCATGGATTTTTGCATCACAATTCTCTACAACAATGGTCATAAAAACTAGCGTTGGGACTGCCTTCTTCCTCATTGTTTTTCTGCAGGACCACAAAAACTAGCATTGAGACTATCCTTGTGCATACACAATGGGGATTGTATTTTCTTCATTAGAGGAGAGCATATGAAGCTCATTTATTTTTACTTAGAAAACATGCCACATGTAAAGACAAAGCAATGTCTATAAAGAATTTTAAGTATTTAGGAGGGATTAGAATCCTAGTTAAGAAAGGATTTCTCAAAGCAAAACCCCTATTGATAGTTAATAGCAAACACAATTCCTCTAATTTTGAAAATCAAAGGACAAAGTAACCAATAAATATATTAAACTCAACATCTAGATATTCAAATAATAACATCATGTGTCCTGTTTATGTTGTTTTTTTAGAATAATTGTGTTTTAGACCTTGATTCAATGGTATTTAAAAAAAAAAAAAAAAAAAAAAAAAAAAAAAAAAAAAAAAAAAAAAAAAATTGAATTATTAAAAATATTCTAATCAAAATATCTTACTTTAAAGAAAAGTTAAATAAATCATTTAATAATTTTGTTCAAAATATGTTGAAAAATGCAGCAAGAAATTCTCAATTTGATTTTGCCTTGATTAAATTGAGAAAACTTGAATTTCCACATCAGTAGACAACTTGGATGATGTTAACTTGTGTGACATGGCTAGTGTCACCCAGTTTACTCAGTAAATTTGAGTCAAAGGAGTTAGAGTTAGTTCTGCATGTGATTGCTAATTTGTAGCAATCAAGGTCGGTTATCTCGGGTTGTTTTCAGTTAAACTAGTTCCAACTTTTGGAGGAACTAGTGGAAGGTCAATTAAGTAGTGGGATTTCAGTCAAACTCATTAATCATCCAGTTAACTAATCAATCAACCAAAAATAGATAGTTCATGCAGAGAATTTGAGTTACCCAGTTGAGGTGGAGATTCCAAGGCAATCTAACATCAGTTGTAGACTAGTCTTGAGTGTATAAGTGTTGCATGCAGTCAGATGATCAGCATAAGGAATTGCACAATTTAATTAGAGGAATTTCCTAAATAATAGGGGCTAATTACTCAAGTAACAATGCAAGGAACTAGGAGCTCAAGCCGAGGCAAAATTTGACTAAGTCTGGGTCAAAGGCCTTTAGTGAGCAGAGAGATAGGTTGTGCACTTGCAGGGTGAGCTCAGATGAGCAAAGTAATTGCAATACATTTGTATTCATTTGATTAATAAAAGCAAGAATTGGGTTTTTAGGAGATTTCTTTCCCTAGATAAAAATATTTGTTGCATGTGTGTTATTTCTTCTTGCATGTCTGAGATTTTTGTTCTAAATTGTGAATTAATGTCCGCAGAGCAGTAGTGTAGGTTTTTGTCTTGTGATTTTGATTAAACTTCATGAGAAGTTGAAAATATACAACCGAATTTCTACATGGTATCAGAGCTGGATTCACATTAGAGCAAGAAATTCAAAGTTGTTTCTCAAAGGTTATAATTTGAAGATTAGTGTAGCAGTATTTCTTCAAAGCTAAGAAGATGGCCTTCAATGGACTAAAGCTAGAGTATTCTTGGAAGGCACCTCCAATTTTGTTGCATGGAAGGGCCACATGGAGGCAGTATTGGATGACCATTGATTGATAGAATACATCAAGATAGATGTTGCAAAACCTCAATCATCTGATGACAATAACTTTGCTCAATGGAAGAAATATGTATCCAAGGCAAGGAGAATAATCTTGGAGGGAGTACAGGATCATATTGTCTTGAATCTCCATGGAAAAACTTTTTTCATGATGTGGAAAGCATTGACTGAATTGTTCGAGGATAGTAGTGACCACAGGAAGTTGGATCTCAAGGATAAACTTTTAAGTATCAAGATGTGGAACAATGACTAAATTTTTGCAGTCTCTTAGCAAGTTTACACAGTGTCATGATGAACTTGGTGAGGTCGGTTTTTATGTCCTTGAAGAAGACTTGGTAACCTTAGCCCTTTTGGGCCTTCCCAAGAGCTGGCATAGCTATCAAGATTCGGTGAATGGGAGGGAGAAATTGTCAAGTTGGGAGCGCTTATGGTATGATTTGGTACAAAAGGAAATAAGGTGGAATACCAGAGATGGGACTTCATCCAAGGGCGAGGATGAAGAAAAATTTGCATTGATTGGAAAGTCAAAGAAGGGAAAAGGGAAGAAAGGGGAAAAGAAGAAAGATTTGTTAAAAAATAAATGCTTCCATTGTCATGAATTCAAGCACAATGCCATGAAGTGTCCACACAAGAAGGCAAGCAAGAACACCTCAGGAGGAGTAGCAGGTGAAGCTTTGGCTTCAAAGTTCGAGCTTGACTTTACCATCATTGCATGCATGGACAACATAGTGATGGGGAGCGTGTGGTACTTGGACTCAGGTACATCGTACCACATGACAGGGAATAGAGAATTTTTCAGTGACCTGAAGGAGAAAGGTTTGCATATGCACATTGATATGGGGGACGACGAAAGATATAAAATGACCAAGATTGGTACAATCACCTTTCAGAGGGAGTCAAACTCCCCCCTCAGGCTCAAGGATTTCATGTTCGTTCTAGGCCTAAAGAAAAATCTTGACTTTGTTTCAGTTTTGGAAGACCGTGGTTATGATGTGATCTTCATCAAAGGAAAGGCATTCTAGAGACACACCCATTGGACATGTGAAGTAGATCGGGGTTCATGTGAAGAACCTATACAAGCTAGATGTGGAGGATTGTGTTGCATTGAGCACAAAGGCGGAGAAGGTGCAAAGTCACGATGTCAGTGAACTTTGGCATAGAAGACTTAGCCATTTGCATCATGTTGCTTTGAAGATCATGCAACAGATAACCATATGCCTCCCCAAAGGAGCACTTGAGCAACAGGATATATGCAAAGGATGTACTTTGGGGAAGTACAAAAAATCCACATTCCATGATCAGGACAATCAAGCATGTGCAGTCCTTGAAAGGATCTACTGTGATGTATGTGTACCTTTCTCAATGGCCTCCACTACTAGGCACAAATATTTTGTCATTTTTATTGGTGACTTCTCATGAAATCGTTGGATCTTCTTCATGCAGAAGAAGGATGATACATTCTCCTAATTCGTAGAATTCAAGGCATTGGTTGAGAAAGAAACATGAAAGAAGTTGAAGGTTATTGAAGAAACTGTAACCAGGTTTGGTCTTCATAAATGTAATTTTGATCTTTGTACTTGTAAAAGAAAAGAATTATTATTTTTGTCATTTATAAAAATGGGTTTCTTGCCTATTTGATAGGTCAAGCACATGTTTAAGTGCTTCTAGGAAAGTCAAAGATTCAATGTAATTGTTGAAGACCCATGTGGGCATGTTACACTATGTAAACATATGTATTAGAGTCAAAGAAATATGTTAAGGGTGATCCTCCAAAGAAAAGACAAGTCTCCTCTTCAAAGTCAGCTCAAAAAAGAATTTTGGTACACTTAAGGACATGTTGGCCTCACTAGCTCAAGTCGGCCCAAATAGGAGGGACAATCTCCTATATATAGGGCAGTTCAACCTCACAAAAGGATCGCTACTCATCTCTGAAATCAGCGAAGAATAAAGATTGAAAAAGAAGTGTGAAAAATGAGTATTGAAGTGATTCTAGGGCAGCAAAGAAGAAGGAAGAGAAACTAAGTTTGGGAGGTTGTTTTGGGGCTAATATTTGCCAAACATGCAAAGGAAGAAGGGTCATTCTACTGTCATAATAGAACCCTAAGTGCAACACCATAAGAAGAGGTGTTTTGGGTGAAAAAGAGGCTCTAAATAGGCCTCCATCTCAAGCAAAGTAAGTCTCGCCTAAAGCGAAGGAAAGAAGCAAGAAAAAGGGTCAACTACAAGTCTATATCAGACACACGTGCGAAGAAATTAGACCTGTAGTAGCATAAAGAGGATTAACCTCTCAACTTAGAAATATATCTCAAGGAAGGTCTCATTCTCTAGCCTAAGTGTCAAGGAAAGGGAATATTTCCAAGCAAAGTAGAGAAGGAAAGGAAGACTCCAAAGAAGAGGTCTCTAAGGAGACCTAGGGTTTCAGCAAGTTGCCGGAAAAGGGATTTATTAGTTGCTAGAAGAAGTGCGAAGTAAGAGATCAAGATGAAAAGAAGAAGAAGGCAGCAATTGAATGACAAAAGGAAGAGAGATGGTGTCTTGTGCTTGGAGGATCTATTGGTCAAAGGTCTAGGGTTTGGAATTTGTCAATTGAAGCTTCAATAAGAGAAATTTGCAGAAGGGTTTTCCTCTCTAGGAGAGAGAGGTTATGCCTTGGTTGAGAGCCAACATCTTGTGTTCTTGTCTCCTTTGTTTTTGGTAATTGTTTGATGAATAAAGAGATCACACACTAATAATAATAAGATAATATTGTGTTAATAAGAAAAAGTAAAAAGTGCTTCACAAATTGTTATCATCGTCAGAAGAATATCATTATAACCTAGATGCCCTAGATTCTTCACCATGGTATCAGAGCTAAGGTGACACGTCAAGGAAGGGCATGTCAAGAACACATAGAAGAGTGAATAATTAAGATCAAGAAGCAAGGGAACACAAAATTTGAAGTGTTAAGATCAAGAAGCAAGGGCACCAAAGGTTGAAGCATTAGATCTACAAGCAAGGGTTCTAGATTAATCAAAGACAACGAGGATTACCTTCTCCTCTCCTAGATCCATCAATCTAAAGGCTTCTATAAGAAGGTACATTATATAAGAGACTCCATCAAATATCCTTCATCTTCAAAGAAGAGGCACTCAAGATCAAGGCCCATCAGTGAAGATATTTAGATCTACACATTGAGAAATTTTCATGAACAAGCAAATTTCTCTCAAGGCACCTTAAAGGAAGCATCTTGAAGAACTCCAAGATCCAAGAAATTGAAACTTCATCCATCAAGTAAGTAGCAAGATCTCCTCATCACTGATACTCTCAAGTAAGTATTTTTATGTCCTCTTCTGAAAATATCAAAATGTATTTTTGCAAGGAAAACAACGAATTGGTTGGGACTGCTAATTTCCTTGCATGTAAAAATAGGGTTGATCTACTTCTCAAAGAAAATGAACTTATGGACTACATCAAATGGAGTGTCATTGTTCCTGCAAAGGAACAAACTTAAGCCCTAGCAAAGTATAATAAGGATGAAACAAGGGCTCAAAGGATTCTGATAGAATCCATCAAGGACCCTTTCATTCCTTATGTTTCCAAACTTGAAAAATCTAAAGAAATTTATGATAAGCTGGTGGAGCTATTCTCAGTTAGTACAACTAGATAAGTGATATCGTTGCATAATGAACTATATAAAATGAAGATATCCAAGGAAGAAGGAATAACTCCCTACTTCATGAAGGTCTTTAAGATGAGAGGCTAGCTGCAAGAACTAGGATAAGTTATGTCAGATAGAGAGATGGCAATTATGGTGCTAAATGCATTACCTAAGGAATTGGGCAACTTCACATCAAGTATATATGCCAAGAAGGAAGCTATTCCATTGAATGAACTTTGGTCTCTATGCAAAATTGAGGAGACTAGACTCAAAGCCAAGGATGATGTAGGATCAAAGGAGCCGACATTTGTTGCTATGGCCAAGAGAAAAGGGAAATTTGGCAAGTTTGGCCCAGAGAGAAAGGGTAAAAGAGATATGTCTAAATTCTAATGCTTTGGATGTCAAGAATATGGACACTATAAGAGGGATTGTACTAAGTTAAATAAGGACAACAATTAAAGGAAACAAGAAGAAGATCACATTACACAAGAAATGAAAGAAGAAGAGAAGAAGAAAAAGAAGGAAGTCCCTCCGAGTCTCTACTATGACTAAGATTAACTTCTTCACATAAGTATTCTTTAAAAATTTCGGGTATCATATGAGCATGTAGCAGTAGGATAGAATGCATGATTTATGAGAATGTCATCTTCAGGAATATAGGAGCATTATGTAGGGATAGCTCAGATAAAGATATTCATATAGGAAGGAAGTAACCATTGAATGACCTCATCAATGCATAAAGGAATGATCATGACTAGGAAGAATCATCTTAGAAAACCGCTATCATCAACAGGAAGGAGCATTTGCAAAATGAGCACTACAAGGATCCTCTAGTGGAATCTTCAATAGAGGGTTCATGACTTTCAGGAAAAGAAGATGTCTTGATAGGAATTCCACTTATGGGGATTCAAGAAAGGATGATATGTAGGCAAGGAAAGATGTATCAAAGCAAAGGAGATTGAGGTAATCTCAACCAAGGAAGTTGTCAAAGGAAGCTAAGATGATTAAGGAAAGAACTAAGATTAGGTATGCATGCATCTATGTTTTCAGTTAAACTCATGTTATCATTTGTATCAGTGATCATGGGGATTTTCTCTAGTAGCATGGTCAAGAACAGGGTAGATCTATTTCATTGAAGAAAATGCATGAAGGCATGGTTCTCACACAGAGAAAGTTCAACATAAGAAATATCCTCATATTAGGTATGAGGTGATTGACAAGAGAACCTATAAAGAAGCATATGGGAAAATAGATCAAGGATGAAAGGACACCATGGGCACTAGGAATCAACATTTGACAGATTTGTTAACACATATCCTGAAAGAAGGCATGAGAACTCTGACAAAGGAAGAAAAATATCAAAGGACCCTTGACACCCAGGAAAGGACTTGGAGATATGAACATGCAGGATGTCGATGATTCAAACCAACAAGGTGTCATGATGGAGAGCCATATCGTAAAGTACTGTTTGATTTAATGTTGTGTTTTGATTTCTTGAATAATGTCTGGAAGGGGTCATGCAAGGCTCCTGGAACAAGAGTTGTGAGTGTAAGGACAACTAGCATTCATGTGGAGGATGGAAATTCCAAAAAGAAGCATGATGAGAAAGAAGTAGCCATATGAAGGAAGTTCCAAATATGTACCAAGAAGGTCACTTTCCATGAAGAAAGAAATGACATGACAAACCAAGAAGGAAAGTGATTGATGGTTGATGCCCTACAAGGAAGAAATTCAGATGAATTTCATGACATCAAGGAAAGAAATTGATCAAGTAGATGAAGGACCCATAAGAAGAAGTTGTTGATGAAAAGGAGAGTCCCTAGTTGAAGAGGGATCTTGGGCAAGTTCCTAGTTAGAGGAAACTTGGGTACATTCCTTTATAGGAATGGGTATATCTTCCCTAAGTTGAGAGGGAGAGATAATCACAATATTCTTGTCTTCACTTGGGAAGAAAGAATGGAGGATTGTGTAATCATCTGGCATTTGATGCTCTTTGAGGATGTGTAGGGCATCCAAGATAAAAGTAGGCAAGAGGACTGATATTCTTTGAGGGCTGGGAAACCAAGATAAGAATAGTCCTAGAAGGTTATACTCAGTGAACACCCAGGTGGGTATGTACCTTGAGAGACAATGATGAAGGTGTCTTAATCATTGGTCTCACCAACATTATGCTCTGATATATTGAGAGATAGAGTTGTCAGTCAAGGCCATGTTGTAGAAACAATGTTGGTTACTATGATACTATAGCAGATTGATTGCCAATCTGATTTCTCTTATGTGAATTCTTCAGATTGAAAATGTACTAACACCTTGTAAAGTGATTTATGAATACCTCCCTATTTAAGAGGGAGTATTGAAGAAAGTGTAACTAGGTTATGTCTTCGTAAATGTAATTTTGATCTTTGTACTTGTAAAAGAAAAGAATTAATATTTTGTCATTTATAAAAATGGGTTTCTTGCCCATTTGATAGGTCAAGAACATGTTTAAGTGCTTCTAGGAAAGTCAAAGAGTCAATGTCTTTTTTGAAGCCCCATGTGGGCATGTTACACTATGTAAACTTATGTATTATAGTCAAAGAAATATGTTAAGGGTGATCCTCCAAAGAAAAGACAAGTCGCCTCTTCAAAGTCGGCTCAAAAATGAATTTTGGTACACTTAAGGATATGTTGGCCTCACTAGCTCAAGTCATTCCAAATAGGAGGGAGAATATCCTATATATAGGGCAGTTCGACCTCACAAAAGGATCACTACTCATCTCTAAAATCAGGGAAGAAGAAAGGGCAACAAAGAACAAGGAAGAGAAACCAAGTTTGGGAGGGTTGTTTTGGGGATAATCTCTGCCACATGTGCGAAGGAAGAAGGGTCATTCTACTGTAATAACATAACCCTAAGTGAAACATCATAAGAAGAGGTATTTTGGGTGAAAAGAGGCTCCAAATAGGCATCCATACCAAGAGAAGTAAGTCTCACCTAAAGCGAAGGAAAGAGAAAGAAAAAGGGCCAAGTACAAGTTTATATCAGCCACACGTGCAATGAAATCAGACATGTAGTAGCATAAAGAGGATCAACCTCTCAAATCAAAAATATCTTTCAAGGAAGGTCTCATTCTCTAGCCTAAATGTCAAGGAAAGGGAAGATTGCCAAGCGAAGTAGAGAAGGAAAGGAAGACTCCAAAGAAGAGGTCTCTAAGGAGACCTAGGGTTTCTGCAAGTTACCAAAAAAAGAGCTATAAGTTGTCAGAAGAAGTGCGAAGGAAGAGATCAAGGTGCAAAGTAGAAGAATGCATTGATTGAAGGTAAAAAGGAAGAGAGACTCTGTCTTGTGCTTGGAGGATCTATTGGTCAAGGGTCTAGGGTTTGGAATTTTTCAATTGAAGCTTCCATAAGAGAAATTTGCAAAAGGGTTTTCCTCTCTAGGAGAGAGAGGTTTTGCCCTGGCTGAGAGCCAACATCTTGTGTTCTTGTCTCTTTTGTTTTTGGTAACTATTTGATGAAGAAAGAGATCACAGACTAATAATAATAAGAGAAGATTGTGTTAATAAGAAAAAAGTAAAAAGTGCTTCACAAATAGTTATCATTGTCATAATAATCTTGTTATAACCTAGATTCCCTAGATTATTCAACAAGGCTCCTAGGAGTGATAATGGAGGTTAGTAGGTGTCGAATGAATTTAAAAAATTATGTTCAAAAGAAGGCATTCGACGAGAGTTAAAACCACCCCAAGACCCACAACAAAATGGGGTGGATGAGAGGAAGAACCATGAAATTGTGGGAGCAGTGAGGTTGATGTTGCATGATCAAGGCCTACCTCTACATTTGTGGGTCGAGGCATGCAACACAATAGTATATTTGCAGAATCGGAGTCCTCATCGAATTCTATGCATTATTACACCATATGAGGTTTTCTCGGGGAGGAAGTCGGATGTGTCACACTTCAAGATTTTTGGATCCTCTGTTTACTGCCATGTCTCCAAAGAATCAAGGAAGAAGATAGGGTTGACAAAAAAATTGGGGGTATTTGTAGGTTACACAGAAACTCCACACAACTACCGTGTGTACTTTCCATCCCTAAGAATGAAAGTTGTGTGAAGGTATGTAAAATTTGACGAAGATAAATCCATGCAGTGCTCTCTTGAAAGGGAGCTTCATATACCACCAAAAGAGGAACTTTTAGCTCCAAAGGAAGAGGCTCGGAAGTTGTGGACCAACCACAAATTGAGGAGCATAGTGTGGAGACTACCAGTCAAGTAGAACCATACAGAGAAGGCAAAAAAAGGACCAAGGAAGCTGAGAGACTTATGTAGGATGCGAGGGAGAATGTGGGTGCTCCTTCAAATCAACACAGACATAGAAGGTCACTAGATTGGTACACTAGCTACATGGCTCTAATGACTGAGCTTGTAGAGACTGAGCCATACTCTTTTGAGGAAGCAGTAGAGAAACCTGTGTGGGTTAATGCAATGGTGGAGGAATACAAATCCTTTGTAAAGAAAAATGTTTGGGAAGTGGTATTATGACTAAGAGATAAATCAGTTGTGGGTTCAAGATGGATCTTCAAGGTAAAGCATGCACCAGATGGAAGCATAGAAAAGTAGAAGGCCAGATTTGTGGCCAAGGGATACTCTCAAGTTGAGTGGATTAACTATGGGGAGACATTTTCTCCTATAGCAAGGTACTCATCTGTCAGATAAATTCATTCTCTGGCTGCACAGATGGGGTGGAAGATCCACCAGATGGATGTGAAAACAAAATTCCTCAATGGGGTCATTGACGAGGAGGTGTACATCGAGCAACCAAAAGGCATCAATACTTTTGATCGGGAGTCTCATGTGTGCAGACTCAAGCAAGCATTGTATAGTCTCAAGCAAGCACCCCGTGCTTGGTACACCAAGATTGATTACTATATCACTTGTTTGGGCTTCACCAAAAGTGAAGCAATTGCCAACCTCTATCATGTCTTGGTAGAAGGTAAATTGTTGATTATTGTCTTATATGTTGATGACTTGATTTTAACTGGTGATGAGCAACTAATCAAATCTTGCAAGGAGGACCTTGCAAGAGAGTTTGAAATGAAAGACATGGGTCTCATTCACTAATTCCTCAGATTAGAAGTATGGCAAGGTGATAGGGAATTATGTGTGTCTCAAGGCAAGTATGTCAAAAAGATACTTCAGAGGTTTTGCATGGAAAACTGAAAACGCATGGAGACACCTCTAGCGATCAACTGGAGGAAGGAGGGTACCACTTCAAGTGAGGAAGTGGATGCTACTATTTACTGACAGTTGGTGGGTTCACTAATGTATCTTGTGAACACAAGACCAGATATGTGTTATGCAATCAACCAACTAAGCCAAGTTATGGTTAGGCCATCTAAATTATTTTGGAGGGATCTACGGTACCTCAAAGGCACTACCCTATTTAGACTATAGTACACACATATAGAAGGAGTAAATCTATGTGGCTTCATAGATGTAGATTGGGTAGGGAGTCCATCAGATTGAAAGAGTACATCAGGTGGAATTTTCAGTGTTCGGTCCACAACTATTTCTTGGTACAACAGGAAGCAAAGATCGGTGGCACTTAGCTCGATGGAAGCAAAATACATGGTTTCCAGTCAGGCAGAATGTGAGGAGATCTGGATGAGAAAGTGATCAAGTGCTTAGTATTTAGCTCAAAAATCAAAGTTCTCATAATCGCTCGAAACCTGAACGACCACATCCGTCTCGATGAAAATATCCCAACGCAACTTGTTTCACTAAAAACCGAGTTCGTATGAGGAAGATATCGTGTTCTGTCCGCTTTGACAAACATAGGAATTTTTGAAAAAAAATGTACAGTCACTGCACAACCAGCAGTCTGTACAAATGACATGGCAGGTGACTGGACAAAGTCAATGGAGGTCAATGGCCTATCAGATTTTGACAAGTGGCATATTGCGGTTGGTTTATGGTTTGGTGCATTAGCATGTTTTTATTGGTTAATGGCGGACCAATGAGGAGGGGACAAGTGGCAAGCCCAAAGGCTACCATGTGTCTCTCCCCAAAGGATAGCTATCGACGTGCAGTGTGGAAAAATAATGGGAAGGTCGGTGGGGTCGAAGCCATGACCTCGCCCCAACAAACCTCACGCCTTATCGTTCTACCGTCATGTTGGTTCTTAATAGTCAATGAACACAATGAATATTTAAAGTTTATTTTGTTTGCAGTTGGGGATTAAGAGGGATCTAGCCCCCTCCATGTCAACACACCACATTAACCACTGGCTAATGGTCAGTAAAAACCATGCGGATTAATGCACCTAACCACTTGCCATGACTGTTGTGGTTACCACAACATGTGTCCATTACCACTTAAACCGCAGACTAACGGGTTGTCATAACTGCACGTTTAGTACTAACTGCATCATTAACCTTAATTAATTGTGCCTAACATTAATTAAACTTCCAGTTTAGTGCGACAAAGTATTTAGCGATCCCTCCTATTTCGGCGGTAACTCCAGTTTAGTGGAGTTAACTAGAGTTCCTCCAGTTTTAGAGGAGGTTTACTAGGGAAGATTGTTTATGTCATAACTTTGGCAAAATTCAACCAAAATGGAGATCGGAAAAAGGTACGCATAACTAATTTGGGGCATTCTAAGCACATTGAAGCAGGTTTCAGGAGTAGTAGAGCATTGTAAATAACACTTTTTCCATTATTGAGCTAATACAAAGGCCCAAGCCATGGAAGCTAGACTAAGGGAATGTAGCCCAGGAGGGGTGAACTCCTTCATCAAAACATTCTATTAAGTGTTCATTTTGATGGTTTGTTGTACATTTGATTGTTGTTGTTCAGTACTTGTTTTTTATGCTATTTTTCTCATGAACTTAACATAAAACTTGATAAAATTTATTTGTTTTCATTCACAAACATCATAATGGAACCTATGCACATGGCATTTGTTTATAAATCTGAAGTTGAAATTAGCACAACAAAACTAACATTTAATCACAAATCAATTTGGTATCAGAGCAAAGGTTATTTTCTTGATTGTTTGAGTTTTGTGCAAGTAGGGTTTTAATGGCTGAAAATTTGTGATGCTTACAAGGTTAAAGTTGCAAAGAGGAGAAGGGAAATTGTTGGTTGCAACTCCTGAGGTAATGCCCATAAACGAGGCCACAATCTCCAACCAAAGTTCCAATCCCAACTGCACTTGAAGCACCTCAAGTTTTAGCTTCAATTGAGATTGACGAGGTACAAGCAGTACCAGAAGCTGAGCTTGAATCCAAAGCCATCATGTCTGGAGCAAGAGAGACTAAGTTCTTTCAAAAGAGGAAGAATTCAAGAAATATTTATATGCTTTAACGACATGGTTAGAATCCTCTATGAAGAGAGGAATACTGGAATGACTGGAGAGAGTTCTAAGCCTCCACATGAAGAGGGAAGCTCAAGAGATAAAAAAGATGAAAAGAAGGATTCAAAGGGTAATGGAGGAAAGCCTCCTCCATCTCCACCATCTTCATCATCCTCAACATCTCAAACAACATCATCTTCCACTTCCACCACAAAAATTGTTCATACTCATTCAAAAACTCCCTTACTCAAATTGGACATTAAGTTTGAACTTCCCATGTACAATGGTGAGGTGAATGCAGAAAAGTTAGACAATTGGATTCGACAATTGGAGGTTTATTACAGAATTCAAAATCTTCAAGAAGATGACATAAAGATCCAGTTGGCTTCATTGAGGCTAGAAGGAGCAACATTAGTCTAGTGGGAAGCAAAGACTTAAGAGGAAATGTGAATTCATGGTAAGATATCCATTTCTTGGGTTGAATTTGTTTCTACAATTAAGAGACAGTGTTATCCTTTAGCCTATATGAAAAAAGTTATTATGAGTTGGAAAAATTTTAGGCAACTCAAGGGCCAAATAGTTCAAGACTATACCCAGGAGTTTCGAAAGAGGGCTTTGTTGTTAGGAGCAAACTTGAATTCCCAAGATACATTGTTGAAATGTATTGGGGGTTTGCATTCCTATTTAAAACATACTATCCTTATGTTCAATCCAAGCAATTTGGATGAGGTATGTGTTCAAGCCACGCACCTTGAAGCAAGAGGAAAGAACATTTAGGAAGAGGGTAGTAAGAAGAAGCCATTCAAGGGTAAGGAGAAAGAGAAGGGAGGAAAATGGAAGGGAAAGAAGAATGCAAGTGTGAAGAAATAAGGGGAGAAAACTATATGCCAACATTGTTCCAAAGTTGGGCATGATGAAACCCATTGTTGGAAGTTACATCCTGAACTAAGGCCTAAGAAACCAAAAAATAAGGGAAAACAAAAGATGACCGCTACCACACAACATGATCTTAGATCAGATTCTGGTGATGAGACCAATATTTTAGCCATGGTTACAAAAGGAAAAGAAGTTGTTGCAAGCACTAGTTCCTCACATAGTCATAACAACACTCCAAATGAAGAATCAATAATAGAGTTGTTCCATGTAAGGGTAATTTCAAATCATACAAAGATTGATGCATTATTTGATAGTGGGTCACAACCAAACTTAATTTTAGAAGACTTTGTCAAAAAGCTTAACCTTGAAATTGTACCTCATCATAAGCCATATCCCTTGGGTTGGATAATCAATAATGCAAATTTATAGGTTACAAGGAAATGCTTATTCAAGTTTGGCATTACTGAAAAGTTCATTGATGAAGTTGAGTCAGATGTAGTTCCACTTGACATCTCAGGAATCAGTTTGGGAAGTCCTTATTTGTATGATAGGAAAGAAATTTTTTATTGCCATGAGAATAAATATCTGTTGCTCAAGAATGGGGTGGAGTATATTGTGAGAGCCCATTGCAAAAAGTTGAACATTTCTTTGGTTAATGCAGGGCAGATGGAGAGACTAGTAAATGCAAGTAAAATTTTTGTGCTTCTCATGATCAAGAAAAATAATGATATTGATTATGAATCTTTTTAAGGTTGTGATGAAGAATTAAAATCTGATTTGTTTGATGTGGTAATCAAGCATGGCGAGCTGTTTCAGGAACCAAAGGGTTTACCTCCCAAGAGGGGAATTCAGCATGAGATACAGCTCCAACAGAATGGTCCACTTGCAAACATTGGAATGTATCGCATGTCGATCATGGAGAGCATGGAAATCAATAAGCAAATTCAAGAATTGTTGAACAAAGGTATCATATGCCCATCTACTTCGCCATGTGGTTTTTCCATTGTCTTGGTGCCAAAGAAGGATGGGACTTTGTTGGGTTGTGTTATATTATTTCCACGACTAGCCCCAGTGGTTAAACCAGGGGGTTAGAGGGGGGGCAGAGCGCTCCCTTCGTTGTGCAGCGGGCGAGTCACATGGGGATTTGAGGGGAGAGGTAGCCCCCCTCTACGGGGTCTGGGGCAGTGCCCTAGGAAAATTTTTTTTGGACCCTATATTAGGTGGGTGAACCTACCTATGGTTTTGTGCATGGTTTTCGCACATGGTTTTTGGTCCATGGTATTTTGTAAATCTGGTCAAGGGAACTATGGTTATGTTCTAATTCAGGGTTAATGGATTGGGGTTTATGGATGCTTCAGCATGTATGATATGTATTGTAGCATTGAAAGGAACATAATGAAAAATCAATCTAGTAGTCCTGATTTTGGGATCCAGGGGAAAATATCTGCGTATATTTGTTTTATGTGTTATGCTCTCACCTTTGTTTATTTTCTGTTTTTAGAATTCGTATGCAGATAATTTTTGTACGGGGTTAAAACCTACAAACTTGGTGCATGTGTATGGATTTTCGTGTATTGAACAAAATAACGATAAACAATCGTTATCCACTCCCAAGAATTGATGATTTACTTGATTAATTGAGGTATGCAAAGTATTTCACTAAGTTAGACTTACGAAGTGGTTATCATCAAGTTAGAATAGTTGAAGTGGACATTTGGAAAACTCATTTAAAACTAAACAAGGATTGTTTGAGTGGCTTATTATGCCTTTCGGTCTTACAAATGCTCTAGCTACTTTCATGAGAGTTATGAATGATGTATTGAGACCATTTCTAGATGACTTTGTCATTGTTTACTTAGATGATATTCTCATATTCAGAAAATCTAGAGATGAACATGTCATGCATGTGAACAAAGTACTTGATGTCTTGAGAAAAGAACAATTGTTTTTAAAGATATTGAAGTGTGAATTTGGCAAGACTTTTGTAGTGTATTTGGGACACATTGTTGGAGGAGGTGAGCTGAAGATAGACCCCTCTAAGGTTGAGGTCATTCTAAATTGGTCTAAACCCAATACAGTTACAGAGGTAAGAAGCTTTCTTGGGGAAGCACAATATTGGACGAAATTTTGTTGCTAATTTTTCATCCATTGCAGCACCATTACATGCATTGACTAGTGTCAATAAAGTATTCCATTGGGGAGATGTACAACAGAAAGCATTTGATGCTTTAAAGAAAAAGATCAGTTCAACACTGGTATTGGCTCTTCTGAATCTTAGACAGTCATTTGAGATTCAAACAAATGCTAGTGATTACGCCATGGGAGAAGTTCTTATGCGTATGGTAAGCCCATTTCATTTCATTCTGAAATTCTTAATGGATCTATAACTAACTATCCCACTTGTGACAAAGAACTTTACGCATTGGTACAAAGTGTTAAAAGTGGAAACACTACTTGATGGGGAAGGAGACAATTATCCATACCAACCATCAACCATTGTAGTACTTATAGTCACAGTCAAAGTTGCAAAAATCACGACACTTCAGATGGATGGGTTTTGTACAACAATTTCATTTGGTTATCAAGTAGAAAAGGGGAATCTACAATAAGGTAGTTGATATGCTTTCTAGGTCTATTGTAAATTCATCTATTTTACTCAAGCACAATTATGTTTTACATGAAAGTTACATTGAGCAATATGCATATGATAATGACTTTCAAGATGTGTATGCAAGCTTGAGACAAGGAAACCAAATTGAAGAGTTAGATTACCATGTATATAACAGTTTGTTGTATCACTTGGGCAAGTTGTGTATTCCACAGGGAGAAAGAAACAATATCATAAGGGAGGCACACACTTCATTGATTTCTGGACACTTTGTTGTAGGCAAGACAATAGTGAATCTCCAAAGGTATTGTTATTGGCCACACATGTTTGATAATGTATCTCGTTTCATTAGAGGATGTTCTTTGTGTGCAACAAGTAAGCCTAGCAATAGGAAATTAGGATTGTACACTCCACTTTCGGTACCTTCACGTCCATGGGAGAGTATCTCAATGGATTTTGTAGGAGGTCTTCATTGTCAAGGAAAGGTCATGATTACTTGTATGTAGTTGCAGACATGTTCAGCAAAATGTGTATACTAACACCATGTAAAAAGAAAATTACAGCTGAACAAACAGCTCATCTTTTCTTTCAAAATATTTGGGTTCATTTTGGTCTTCCTACTTCCATTGTAAGTGATTGAGATTCTCGATTTGTTGGGAATTTTTGGTCAAATTTGTGAGACATGATGGACACTAAGTTGAAGAAGAGTACATCCTTTCATCCGCAAACAGATGGACAAACCGAGGTGGTCAACGGGACAGTCATTCATCTTCTTAGAGGATATTGCAGCAAACATCCCAAGTTGTGGGATGAACAGTTGCATTAAATACAAAATGCATACAACAAGGCAAAGCATTCTTCCACAAACACATCACCATTTGAGGCATGTTTTGGGTAATTGCCAAGATCGTCATTAGACTTCATCTTTGAGAAAGATGTTGCCATCAATGGTCATAGTGACATTGATAAGGCAAGGAAGTTCATTGAGCAAATTCAGTTGGTACATCACACAGTGCAAGAACAACTTGAAAGAAGTCAAAGCAGCTACAAGGAAAGGCATGAAAAACATCGTGTCAATCATAAATTTCAAGTTGGTGACGAAGTTTGGTTATATATTAGCAAAGAGAGACTTCAAAGGGAAGGTAAAAAGCTTAAGCCAATCCGTTATGGTCCTTTTAAAATTCTGGAAAAGATTGGTAACAATGCATTTAAGCTAGATTTTCCTCCTCATATGCAAATATACTCTAGTGTTAATGTTGAGAATTTGAGATTTCTTGAGCCTCCTTTGATTGATGATCAAGGAGAGCATGTTCAGCTACCATCAATAGATGATTTCTCGCCATAATATATTGATGAGCTACAACAAGATCTCATACTTGACAGAAGAACCAGAACTTCGAAGAGAGGGAATGTTGAATACCTTAGAGTGGGACTCAAGGTGCAAAATCCTTCTAAAGCCAAATGGTTATCAGATCGAGAAGGTAAGGGAGTTGTACCCTCACCTGTTGAACAATTGATAGTATCTTTTGGGGTCCAAAAGGCTTCCAGTGGGGAGGAATGATCAGGTGCTCAGTATTTAGCTCAAACATAAGTTCTCATAATCGCTTGAAACCTAAACGATTACGTTCGTCTGGGTGAAACAATCCAAACACAACTCGTTTCACTGAAAATCGAGCTCATATGAGGAAGATATCACATTCTGTCTACTTTATCAAACATAGGAATTTTTGAAAAAAAATGTATAGTCACTGCACAATCAGCAATATGTATTGTTGACGCGGTAGGTGATTGTGAAGAGTCAACGAAGGTCAATGGCCTATCAAATTTTGACAAGTGGCATATTGTGGTAGGTTTATGGTTTGGTGCGTTGGCATGCTTTTATTGGTTAATGGTGGACCAATGAGGAGGGGACAAGTGGCAAGCTCAGAGGCCGCCATGTGTCCCTCCCCAAAGGATGGCTATCGGCGTGAAGTGTGGAAAAATAATGGGCAGGTCGGCAGGGTCGAACCCACGACCTGGCCCCAAGAAACCTCACGCCTTACTGTTCTACCGCCGTGTTGTTTCTTAATAGTCAATGAACACAATGCATATTTAAAGTTTATTCCATTTGCGGTTGGGGGTTAGGAGGGAGCCAACCCCCTCCATGTGAACACACCACATTAATCATCGGCTAACGACTAGTGAAAACCGTGCGGATTAATGTGCCTAATCACTTTCCATGACCGTTGCGGTTACCACAACATGTGTCCCTTACCACTTAAACCGCGGACTAACAATTTGTCATAACTGCGCGATTAGTGCTAACTGCATCATTAATCTTAATTAATCACGCTTAACGTTAATTAAACCTCCAGTTTAGTTCAACGGAGTATTTGGCAATCCCTCCTATTTTAGCAGTAACTCCAGTTTAGTGGAGTTAACAAGATTTCCTCCATTTTTAGAGAAAGTTTACAAGGGAAAACTGTGTCTTTCATAACTTTGGCAAAATTCGACCAAAATGGAGATCAGAAAAAGGTGTTCCTAGCTGATTTGGGGCATTCTGAGCACATTGAAGTAGGTTTTACGGGTATTAGAGCATTGTAAACAACACTTTTGCCATTATTGAGCTAATACAAAGGCCCAAGCCATGGAAGGTAGACCAAGGAGATGTAGCCCAGGAGGGGTGAACTCCTTCATCAAAACATTGTGCTAAGTGTTCATTTTGTTGGTTTGTTGTACATTTGATTGTTGTTGTTCAAAACTTGTTTTTTATGTTATTTTTCTCATGAACTTAACATAAAACTTGATAAAATTTACCTGTTTTCATTCAAAAACATCATAATGGAACCTATGGACATGAAGCAATTGACAAGCATTTATTTATAAATCTGAAGTTGAAATTAGCACAACAAAACTAACATTCAATCACAGATTAGAAAGATAATTATTAGATTGCTTGGCCAGATAATGGATCCAACTGTGATCTATTGTGATAATAAGAGTTGCATCAAGCTCTCTGAAAATCTTGTTTTTCACAATTGATCCAAGCATATAGATATCTAGTATCACCATTTACCGGATTGTGTGCAGAGGCAAATAATGTTGTTGCAATACATTCCGACAGAGGAATAAGATGCTGACTTTTTAACAAAGGCCTTGTCAAGAGGGAAGTTTGAGTTCCACATGTGCAAGATAGGGGTGGTTGATAATCCTGTTATTGCTGAGAGGAAGTGTTGAAAAATGTAATAAGAAATTATCAATTTTATTTTGACTTGATTAAATTGAGAAAATTTGAATTTCCACATCAACATGCAAGTTGGATGATGTTAACTTGTGTGACATGCCTTGTGTCACCCAGTTTACTTAGTAAATTTGAGTTGGAGGGGTTAGAGTTCATCTTTGCATGTGTGATTGCTAATTTGTAGCAATTAAGGTCAGTTATCTCAAGTTGTTTTCAATTAAACTAGTTCCAACTTTTGGAGGAGCTCGTGGAAGGTCATTTAAGTAGTGGGACTTTAGTCAAACTCAACGATCATCCACTTAACTAAGCAATCAAACCAAAATAGCTAGTGCATGCAAAGAATTCGAGTTACCCAATTGAGATGGAGATTCCAAGGTAGTGTAACATCAGTTGTAGACGAGTCTTGAGTGTATAGGTTGATCCAAATTTAAACATGAACACAAGAAATTACAGATATAATCGTAAATACAAAGATGCAACATAAATAACACTTCATTTCATTAATATCAAACACTGAAACATGCTTACAAACAGAATGGAAATAAGACTAGCTCAGGCAATGGTAGCTTATCTCTAAGAAGAGATGTGGCGGCTACATGCCTCTGAACTGTATTACAATGAGGCTCAAAGGCCTATTTATTATTGAGAAACAATGGAAAACCCTAAACATCAAAAAACCTAACCCTAGGAGATGAAGCGCCAAAACTATGGGCCCCGTTTGGGTGAATTGGTACATCAAATTGTCGGGGTCGTAACTTTGGCATACGATCTCTGTTTGACGTTCACAATACCTCGTTAGAAATATCTATCTAAGGACAAAAACTTTCAACCAACCAACACAAGTAAATGACCTCTATTGGCCCTCGGTTTCCAATAAAACGTCGTTTAGGGCTTCAAAACGGCTCCGGAAGTTCGGGACCCGAAAAACTGCCAAAAATAGTAAATTGTGCTACAATTAAGGAAACTAAAAAACTAAAAGAGACAGTGGTGGGGGTCCTTGTGGAATAGGCGGGAGGCCACCAACATCCACCTAGATCAATCCTCCCCCCCTTAGGAATCAATGATCCCCATTGCGTTGAGTGCCTCCATGAGATGGGGAAACTTGGTCCCTGGTGAGCCACTTGCCTTGGCATAGGAGTTGACCAGCCTTGACAACCCGATATAGTTGGATATTCTATTGGCGAGTGTTCTTTCCCTGTGTGTCCATAATCCAATCAGTTGTGGTCTGTTCCATGCAGTCTTGGTTTAACTCTGTTGGTGTGAGTTGTTCTGCAATGTCTAATGTGTCCAACGATGGTGGGAAGTATGGTCGAAGGCGGTCCACATTGAACACTAGGTGCAATCCAAGGAATGAGGGAATACTGAGGTCAAAAGCATTGTCTCCCACAACCTTGGTAATAGTGTAAGGACCATATCAGAGTGGTTTGAGCTTCCGATGGGCTCCGATAAGGCGTCCTTTCTGCAAATGCAACAAGACTTTGTCGTGCACCTGAAACTTGTGTGGCACCCAATGTTGATGATGTCGTTGCTTGTACTTGGCATTTGACTTCTCCAAGATGTCATGAACATGCTAGCGGATGTGTTGGATGCGTTCAATAAATTTGGTCACTTTATGAGCCTCAAACAGTACATGTGTGGATTCTGTCTGCATAGTCGCAGGAGGCACGACAACATCAATCAAACACAATGGTTGAAATCCTAGACCCACTTGAAAGGGATTGCGACCAATCGAGCTATGGAGATCTCTATTATAATTGTGTTTCACATATGGAAGACTCTTATCCTAGGTTCAAGGATGCTTGGAGTTGTACATGCAGAGTATGTGCAGTATCATCCTATTGACGACCTTCGTCCAGCCATTAGTATGGGGATGGAAGGCAGTCGATTTGGTGAGTTTGGTGTCCAATAATGCCCAGAGGCTTGACCAAAATGTGCTCAAGAACCTGCTACCTGATCTGATATAATGGTTTGCGGGATCCCAAAATGTACCAATACCCGTTCAAAGAAGAGTTTGGCAGTGTCCTTTGCTGTGATACTCTTCTTGCAGGGTGCCAATATAGCCATCTTAGAAAATCTGTCCACAACCACAAATACACATTCATTACCATGCTTGGTAGAAGGGAGGCTAGACATATAATCTATGGAGATGGATTCCCATGGCTAGCTGGGAGTTGGCAGAGGAGTGTAAAGGCCATGGTTCTTAATGGTTGGCTTGGCGATGGCACAGGCAGTGCAAGATATGATATATTTCCCAATATCTAGTCAAAGTTTGGGTTAATAAAAGTACTTTTGTAGTACAACAAAAATTTTCTCCACACCAAAGTGTCTTGTAACTCGATTGTAGTGTGCCTCCAAAATCAGCTTGCCATGCTCGCTTGAAGGAATGCAAAGGTGGCCCAGGCAGCATAATAATGTGTCCTCGAGGTGCAAATCAGGAACTAACTTGCTAGCT
This sequence comes from Pinus taeda, assembly GCA_000404065.3. NCBI lineage: Eukaryota > Viridiplantae > Streptophyta > Pinopsida > Pinales > Pinaceae > Pinus > Pinus taeda. Next base: position 122,092 of record APFE030541752.1, on the reverse strand, counting down.
ACTAGCATCTGGTATGTCGAGGTGAACTCTCAATCATTTTTGTATAGTTGTGGCCATCTAGAGGTCTCATGACCATAAGAGTTGAGAACAGTAGTCAGTGTTGCAACTAGGGCCGGCTGAGGCAGTCTGCAACATGATTGATGCTACCCTTTTTATATTTAATGTTCAAGAGGAATTGTTGTAGATATGTAAACCACTTCTGATGGTGATCGTTCTGAAACTTCCCTTATGTATGTATAAACTGAAGAGGTCAGTGATCGGTGTGGATGACCATCTCCTTCCCTAGAATGTAATGCTTCCATTATCGGCAAGCCTGCACTTTGGAATACATCTATTTATTATAGGTGGGGTACTTATGAATTGTATCAAAAAGTGTCTCACTATGATAGGCCACTAGATGTCCATGTTGGGTGAGGACTGCACCAATAACATAGTTTGAGGCGTCTGTCTCAATTTCAAATGGCTGCTATAGGTCTTGTAGTGTGAGTACTGATGCAGAGCAAAGGCAATGCTTCAACTCAATGAACGCCTTTTGTTGGGACTCGAACCAGGAAAACTTTGGTTTCACCTTGCCCTTAGTAATCCGACTTAAAGGCCAAGTGATATGGGAGAATCCCAACATGAACCTCCTTTAGAGTGGTCGGGGTTGGCCAGTCTCGAATGACAGGGACCTTGGCTGGGTCCACATGCACGCCACACTCACCTATGATGTAACCCAAGTATTGGACTTGACTCATGCCAAAGGTGCATTTCTCCAAGTTGACACATAATTTGTGCTGCCAAAGGGTTTGAAGGACCTGCCGAATATGTTGCAAGTGTTCTTCCCAACTCTTGTTGAAGATGAGGATGTCATCCAGATAAACCACCATGAATGAGTTGGTGAAGGGATGCAAGATGTCATCCATTAGCCTCATAGAAGTAGCATAGGAATTTGTCAACTCGAAGGGAATAACCAACCATTCAAAAAGGACTTCCTTGGATTTAAAGGTGGTCTTCCATACATCTGTGGGCTCTATTAGAACCTGGTGATAACTAGAATTCAGATCGATTTTGTTGAAATACTTGGCCCTCTTGAGTTGGTCCAGCAGGTCATCAATCCATGGAATTGGATACCTATTCCTGATAGTGATTTTGTTTAGTACCCGATAATTAATGCAGATCCTCCAGGTCCCATCCTTCTTTTGTACAAGTACAATTGGGCTCCCATAAGGTAAGGAACTTGGTCGGATGTGTCCTTTTTGCAAAAAATCTTGGATTTTCTTATTGATCTCTTCATTTTCCATAATGGAGCGACGATATATTGACCTGTTGGGTAGAGGTGCTCCGGAAGTCAGATCAATTGAATGCTTGACCCGACAATGCATGGGTACCCCTGTGGGTGAGGAGAATATGTCCTTGCATTTTTCCACGATTGTATCCACCTTCTTTTGCTACTTGGAGGAACCCTTCCCGGGGTCCATGGTTGTAGCTACGACCTTCCCCTTACTTTGAGAGTGAATCAAAAATACAACAGACTTCCCAGCCTTGGAGATGACCTTACTGCATTGCTTAGCAGAGATCAAAGAGATGGTAGTAGGTGGGGCTACCTCTGGTATCTTATATAACTTAGTACCCAAAGAAATAATAACAGAGCGAGGTCTAGACTCATATACAACATGCCACTTCCATAGTATGGTTGTCCTAATAATACATCACAAACTTCAAGAGGAGCAACATCACACAATACCTCATCCGTGAAGGGCTTGATGCTGTAGAGAAGGCAGCACTGTTGGTTGACGCGAAGATCTCATCCTTGGTGAAGCCACCCGATGGTATACAGATGCAAATGTGTTGTAGCTGGTAGGCCCAACAGCTTCATGACCTCTATTGAGATTAATTTTTTTTGGCTCCCATTGTCGACAACGAACTGCAATGAAGAACCCTTCACCCACAATTGTGAGTGGAATAGGCGCTCCCCCTCTTCTGGATATTCGGGCTCAATCTTCTGGAACTTGATGGTGGCCACAGTGGCATTAGGTTCCGCATTAATGATCTGCTTCCCTTTGTCATTCCCCTTGTCAGGTTCTAACTCAAAGTCAGGACATGTGTTGGATTCAGAAGCCTTCAGCTCGGCCACTAGTGACTGCTTGGCCCAACACTCATTTGTGTTGTGAGTAGAGCTCTTATGAAACTCACACCACTTTCCCATGTCCTTCTTTGTCTTCATGTTGTTGTTATTTGCTTGCATCTTCGTCAGGTTATCCTGGGTCACCCCACCTTAGATTTTCCCTTTACTCTGCGGTTTGGGGCTCCTTTACCTTGCTTCGGATTTGTAGATCCAAAGTCTTACTTTTTTTGTTTAAGCTTCTGCTCGATCTTGACAGTGTATCGGTATGTTGTGCCAAGCAAGGAGATGTCCAAGTACTTCATCTCATCCTAGATGTACCTATGTAGGTAGTTGCGGTACTTGAGTACCAAATGTTTCTTAGAATCCTTGATACCCAACTTTGTGCAAAGGATATGAAAAACATTGGTAAACTCAGGCACATCTTGGTCCCTTCCATGTCGTAGTGTGGTAAACTTTATGTATTTATCCTTATAGCTCCTGACAGGGTAGTACTGCTCCTTAATGGCGTCTCGGAACAAATCCCAAGTGGGTGCAGCCGAAAATAGTGAGGACGTACTTTCATCCTTCTGCTCATTGTAGGTTTCCCATCGGTCCTTGATGTGGGGGGAAACTTTGAGAAGAGCAAAAGTAAGATTTTCCCAGCTGAAAAAATCATGAACAGAAAAATATCCTTCTAGCAGATTTAACCATTTATCATGGCGTCCGCATCTATCTAACCCTCAAATATGGAAATGTCAAAGTTAACTTGTACCTTAAAGGGTGTGGCATTTCCAGAGTAGCTGTTGGAAGTAGATGCGTCGCCCTTGGGTAGCCGCTAAAGGATATGGGCAAAGTTGTCTATCATCACGTTCCTATGTCACTCAAGGGCTTCTTCGAGCAATATTTTGAAAGGATCTCTTGCCCCCTCGTCTTTCTTTTCTTCCCCCATGGGAGGCCGTCGAGATTTGTGAAGCTGGTCTTGCAAAGGTTTGACAAGTTCAAGCCCTAACTTCTTATATCCCAACCTCGTTGGGGACATAAAAAGAAAAATAGAGAAAGAGCATACTACTCTGATACAATGATATGAATTTAAACAAGAATGTAACAAATTACAAATATAACCATAAATACAAAGATGCAGCAGAAATAACAATTCAATTCATTAAAATCAAATACTAAAATATGCTTCCAAACAGAATGGAAATAAGACTTAACTCGGGCGATGATAGCTTATCTCTCAGAAGAGATGTGGCAGTTACATGCGTCTGAACTATGTTACAATGAGGCTTAGAGGCCTATTTATTATTGATAAACAATGGAAAACCCTAAACATCCAAAAACCTAACCCTAGGAGATGAAGCGCCAAAACTATGGGCCCCGTTTGGGTAAATTGGTACATCAACTTCCCGGGGTCGTAACTTTGGCATACGATCTTCATTTGATACACACAATACCTCATTAGAAATATCTATCCGAGGACTACAAATTCCGACCGGAAAACACAAGTTGACAACCCCTTCTACCCTAGTTTTTCCTAAAATACGTTGTTTAGGGCTTCAAAATGACTCTGAAGTTTAGGACCCGAAAAACTGCCAAAAATAGTAAATTGTGCTACAATTAAGGAAACTGGAAAACTAAAAGAGACAATGGTGGGGATCCCAGTGGAATAGGCGGGTGGCCACCAACATCCACCTGGATCACAAGTGTTGCATGCAGTTAGATGATTAGCCTAAGGAATTGCGCACTTCAATTAGAGGAATTTCCTAAATAATAGGGGCTAATTCCTCAAGGAATAGTGAAAGGAAATAAGAGCTCAAGTCGAGACAAAATTTGACTAAGTCTGGGTCAGAGGCATTCAGTGAGCAGAGAGATAGGTTGTGCACTTGCAGAGTGAGCTAAGTTGAGCAAAGCAATTGTAATACATCTCTATTCATTTGATTAATACAAGCATGCATTAGGGTTTTTAGCAGATTGATTTCCCCAAATAAAAAAAATTGTTGCATATGTGTTATTTCTTCTTACATGTGTGGTATTTTTATTCTAAATTGTGAATTAATGTCTGCAAAGTAGTAGTGTAGGTTTGTGTCTTGTGATTTTGATTAAAACTTCATGAGCAGTTGCAAATCTACAGCCTGATCTCTACAAAATAAATTGAATTTTACATACTTACCTTATTGTTTAGTTCACTTTTAATTTTTTTAAGGTGCTAATGGCTTAAAGGTATAACTTTATTAGTCCCTCCCAAAGTAAGACTTTAGTAATCCATGTGGATGTTGATCACTATTAGTTTAACATTGATTGATGCAACTTATAATATTTAACTTTGAAAAATAAGTATTTATATTTCAATATTATTAAAAAGACTATTTTTTAAACATTTGCTTGGACCATAAGTTGAAGGCCCTAATGCAGTGTTTGCACTATATAATGCCATGTGGATAACTACCTTGCCATAATTTATGGATATGGTTGCATTATTCATGCATGCTTTTTAAATATTTGTGTTAAACTTTGTAGGAAAATCATTCAAAAATAAAATCCTTGAAAATAGCTCATGCTTAGGTAAATAACGTATTTATCATTAATTACTTCCCATCATAATTTAAGTAACTTTTTGCATAAAAATGGATAGGAATAAGATGTAAATAATGTTAAATTTCTTAGGGCTATATTGTTCCTTGCTTTAGATAATTGCATTTCTTCATTTCCATATTAAATTCACCCCACATCATCATTCAATTTTACAATATTATTCAACAACATATGAAATTATATAGAAAGAATAATATCATCATCAATGCAACGGAACATAAAGGAACAATAGAGGAAAATCATTCACACATAGAGACACTAGGATTAATCGGATACCAACGCAAAACCCACTACAGGGAAAACCCTTTCAAATTATTCTTCTTATTAGATTGTCATTGAATGATTCAACAAAGAGAGAGTACAATGATCCATATCTTCTACCATAAACCTATCCAACAAAATCAACTAAATAATATCCATGAGATCAACCCAACAATACTAATAATCAAAACCTTGATTCAAAATCCTATGATCAACTGTCACTATTTGTGGTCCATTGTCGAACTCTACGGTCAAATGATAAAATTTGTGGTTGTAACACCCTCCTCCCACATCTACCCAAGTAACCAACCAACTAGGGGAAACATGCGATGAGAGGCTACTATGATTGGATTTGACCTCCTATGTGACCTTAAGGAAATGGAATTGACAGAAACACAACACACAACCCTTCCACATCAGCTACAAGACCCCTGAAAACCATGCCAACACTTCAAGCAGCTTTCCCCTGGGTCCCACTGAAACTTCTGATCACTTGCCCTCTGGACGCTCTCATGCTATGGACATGCCAATGTCCAGGGACCTTTGGACGCTCTCACAGACTTGCAAGCCAGCATCCACGGAGTCTTTTGCTCAGTTCTGCGCCAACATCCCCAAGATTTAAGCCATATTTTTAGGCTCAAAGCCTAGGTCACTACCCATAATGGCATGACATCTTCAGAACATTAATTTAACCGAGAAATAATGACGCTAAAGCAAATACTTTAACAAGAATTTAACCAGACCCCTACTAGCCATGACAGGCATTTCGTCAAACATTTCACAAACATGTAATCTACAGGTATAAACAACAGAACTAAACATAGAGATCTCATACTTATCTGAGAATCGCTAAGAACCATTGTTCCCTCATATAATTTTTTGCATTATCATCTATTAGGCCATAGATACATTGTCCATTCATTTACAAGTAAAAACATGATGAGAGCTATACATAGCCACTGTCATAAAACACACATATAACCAACATAATAGCAGCATAAATACCAATGGAATCACAACCATATGATCCACATATAATCAGTATAATACTCATAGAAATACAAGGAGAAATAACCTTTCATTAATGATGCAAAATCCAAACCCAAGATGGGACTTCCACGTTCCACCCGACCATAGAATGGCTGAGCCAAATCTCTCTTCAACCATTCACCCCCGTGTCATATTCCAAGCATGAATGAGACTCAAACCAAAAGAACTAATGAGGGCATACCAAGGCTAAACCGCCTCATGGTCATCAATAGAAACTAGGATTTATCGTAATCCATCCTGGATCACTAGGCCAACACAATAAACATATCATAATAGGGTTTACCATGATCTCCACCATATCACTAGGCCAAAACAAGCATGGATGCCACCAGATTTCTCCACCTACATCGTGAGGAATTTTATTGTCTCCTAGTCTCTCAGGCTTTACTGCAATCCAAATCGGATCACTAGGCCCTAAACCAAGACCCACTCTCTAGGCTTTACTGCATATCCCAAACCCAGGATTACTAGGCCCAATGGAGAGCAAACCACCTCTTGGATTTACCATATATCTTTCCATTCACCAGCAAGGGTTTCAGGGCCCATCGAGGCAACACAATCTTTGCTTTACCGTAATCCACAGTCTGGCTTAGGGGTCACTAGGCCATTGGCTTTACTGTGACTACATTCTAGTTCAGCGACCACTAGGCCATGTGCTCTATCATTCAGAGATCCACCCCACTCAGCTTCAAATCCATCTGGCAATCCAGATCAACCAAAACATGAGAACCCCATCACACCATGGCTATTCAGAAATGGTAAGGCTAGGTTGAAAACATTGTCACACCTGGAAAAACCCATGCCATGACAACAAAGAACCACATGCAATACCATGCATTCCAAATATAGCATGGAAATCACACATGCAAATTGATACCTGCAAAGAATCTTACTATAGCTGCTTGATCCTGCCTTTCCCTGCTTGATCTTTGCTTCCTCTTGCCTTCTTTTCCCTTCTTGCTCCAATGCCAAAGTGATCCAAGAAAACTCTAAGTGTCCAAGAGTGTGTGTGTGAGAGAGAGAATAATGAGAAAGATCCAAAACTGAACTGACAAATGGTTACCAACTAATCCTCAAGCTTTTTTTATTAATGAGGCCTCTATTTTCTTCATTTTCCATTATTTTCCTTCATTTTCCTCCTCACATGCAACCTGTGACCTTTCACCTCTCTTTTCTCCTAATTTCCATTATTTTCATAAATAGATGTGCCAAAAATGTCATTTTTCCTTTCCAAAGCCTTAGCCATTTCCTTTGCCAATTTCCTTCGCCACAATAACCGAAATGAACACCCACTAGGATTTTTTACCCACCATTCAACTTGGAATACATGTCCCATCAACTGGGGCCTTATATATTTTTACATGAGTTTTTAACCAGGGTTGTTACAACGGTTAACTATTAAATTCAAACCCTAGGTCTCAACCGCACAGAGAGAATGTCGTGCGTGCGACTGAAACCCTTCAACCACACACATAGGCTTGCATGCATGTGGTTGCAAGTAAAATATCCATGTATCATGCCTGTGGCTGGCAACCAAAAACCCTAAAACACACATGCGAGCTTCAAACCCTACAATTTTGGACCTGTGCGAGGAAATCTCCATGAACTTCCTCAAACCCATGCAAGTTAAAACTAAAGAAGATAATAGAAGAATGCTCCATGATAATGTCCAAATTAGGTTAATATCACTTGTGTTTATAGGCTTCCATGAGTGTCTAATTTGCTTTAGGGCTAACCTGATCAAATGTGCACATGTGGGCTTTAATTCAAAAATAAACTTTCCCTTATCTAAATTGAGTGCTTCAATACGCAAAATTGGTCCTCTCAAAAAGAGGAATATCGTCCCATGGTTGGAATTTGTTGTTGAGTTACCAAATTAACACTCTCTTAGCTAGGGATAAATCCCAACTACATCATGTAATCATCACAAGTATCTCATCATCAAATCATGTCCTATCTCAAGTATCTTGACATTAAATGCCATCACTGCTCATTTTTTCCCACCTATGCTTATCTTGATTTTCTTTGCTCATATGTTGAGCATTCTCGAATCTAAAAGAAGAAGAATTTGACATTGGAGGGGAGCTCAAGCTACCACTCTCTATCCATCGGGGAGCCACTGCTACCACCCATAATCACTATCAGCAGGGAGCCCTATGTTACAACCCAGGAAACATTAAAGAGCTTATTATCAGGGATCTCAACTCAACCTAAAACCACATTGGGGAGCACATCTCAACCCGTAATCTAATGACAGTGAGGCAGGTCCTATTGGACACTCTCACCTCATGTCTACGACAGCGGAGAAGGCCCCATTGGATACTCTCACCCCATGTTAAGCAATAGGAAAGATACTACTTACCAAGCAAGGATCACAACCATCCTATTGTGCAATCACTAGGCGAGATACCACTTTCTATACGAGGTACGGATCACAAACATCATATTACCTACCGATATTCCCAATAATTACCCTCAAGAGTCATGTGGTAGAACACCTACATCATAATAATCTTGGGTGAGATACCCAACTTACCAAAGGGAAGGATCACACACCCCCAAGCTCTCTCTCAGCCTGTTAGCTAGACGAGAGCGAATCCCAACAAGCCCAACTTGTGGGTGTGAAGCCAACTAGGGTATACTCTGGATAGACCAAGATAGGGGAGAAACATATCCAACCCTATGGGTAACACATAGGGGTGATATCCCATTGTCCAGAGACCCCTCAACCCCAAGAGCCCTACATCTCAATTCCACACCCTGGGAGATCAGACTAGGGGAAGCGTTGGCTCAGTGTCCCCAATCAACCCTACTCTTTGTAGATCAGAAACATATCGTCGTGCTTATATTTGGTACCGCCTTAAACAACTCACTAAAGAGTTCAATCATAATATCTCAATAACATTAGTCTCTTGTTCATGCATGACATCAAATTACGGATGGGTGTTCATGCAGAAAATCAATGCTCCAATCAACTATCAAGTTCAACAATATATTTTGCATAACTTCTTGAAATTCAATCGGAGTGTCCAATGATTTGCATTTCCACTTCCCAAAAAATCTTTAATGGCTTCGCAATATAGATTTTCTTTTCCAAAATTTAGAAAGTAATTCATCATGCCGTGATTCTTCATTTCAAACTTCAAAGACCAACTCCCTCCTACTTTGATCATCAGAGGCTCATTACCTGTCAAGAATAGACTATCAACATATAAAGCCAAAATCAAAGTCATACCTTGGACCAATTTTGAAGTAGAGGTTTAGATCGACATATCTTTATGGCTTCACCAAGTAACTGTTAATGCAGACATACCAGGCTCAGGAATCTTGCTTCAGACCATACAATGCTATATGAAAACAATATACTGATCAAACCAATATGCTCAGCCCCACACAAATCAATACAAGACAATCAAATCAATTAAGTCAATTAATCAAGTCTTAGATGCCAAATCAAAACTAATATCAAAGTCATAAAAGCTTCTACCAATATCACTGCAACACACTCTTTGGACCAAGTGTCAGGAAGATCTCACATTCAAATACCATGTTATGAATTCATTTATTGTTATGTCAACAGATTGTTATTAAGCATATTCCAAACTCCATCTGGCCATCCACATAAACATAATATGAATTATTTTTGTTACTAGATGCAAATGCGTACACCTAGGATAAGTCATATAAGTTTTATCCATTCATTGTGAGACCACTGCATACTGAATCAAAATTGTTTATAATTCAACCAATGATGCCAATACAAAATCACTATTGAATACCAAGATTAGTCACTGAAAGTCACTATGCCCACATAACACTGTTATCAAAGCAAATTATCATATATCAAATCAAAACCCTAATTTGTTATCATTGAATTCAATCAATCCATAAGTCAAAGCATATCGATGAATTATTAAGCATCATGTCAAAATTCTAGTACTACTCATCTATATTAAACCAATAAGCCAAATCTTGTTAAACCCTTGCAACTGTTACCAAATACTTACATATACTAACTTCAACGATCTAATCAAAATAACATACTAATATGCATATTCCAGTCCCTTGCAAACACAAATTTAGTCAACACATTCACATTTTCTATAGTAAGTCAAACATTAAAAATTCCCTGCTCATAGGACTTTCTATTGTCTGCTCCATATCTATAGGATTGTCATACTCCTGGTGTGCTCCTAGTTTTATGCACATGGATTTAGATTTTGTGTCCTATAGGCACAACCGCACCCATAGATCTTCTTCCATGTGGTTGGGAGGCCTATAACCACATTCTTAAATCTCTTTCCTAGCGGTTGGGACTTAGACTAAGATAAACCTCCTCTTTTCATACCAGAACTTGATGCAGACTAACAACATTAGATATTTGTCTATTCATGTCCAAAAATTTTATTTCAATAATAAAAAATCTTATATACATTTAATGCAAATGATAATAGGTGAAGGGATCTTATGGAGAGTTTCTCCCTTTGAATGGGAAGCCATTTTAATCATCATCATTCAAAACATCAACCTATCTACCATAATACTATGATGCATCAACATAATTGTTAGATCATGAAATCAAACTATACCAGGCTCTAAAATATATATACATCATGGTCATAACATGTTAGCGTCAACTACTTCATCATCACATATGTACATGACATCAAACTTTCATCGAGAGTTAAAGTCATATGATCAGGGCAACTGACAAGTGTATCACCATACTTCAAATATTATAAGCAATACATCACTTCTTTATTATCAACCATCAAGTCGGGGTATCCAATTTTACCATATGTCATAATTACTAAACTTATAAGAAACCAACCAAGGTCAACAAGAAGATCTTGAATATCAATATTATTGTTACACTTCTTTCATCATGGCAATCATGCTTATTAGAAGCATTAACAATAGTATCAAGTCACCATATATAAAAAAAATCAATGTATCTAGCTTACTTCATAAAATCAAGAAATTCGTCATGTCTAAAATGTAAGATACTTGTCAAATATCAAGTGCACCAATATATCATATGTACTAGATATCAGACTTACTTTATTATGCATGAGTCATTCATGAAAGGTGATGTTCCCAACATACCTTAGGGCTTACCTTGCCATCCAATGTTGCAATTGAAACATAACATTGAAATAGTACACCATACATACCTTGTAGTATTCATATACCTGTGAATCTTGACATTGGCAACTGGTGCACTTCTCTTCTTGCATTAGTTATATTTTCCTGCACCTCAGATAATCCTTAAGAAGGATCCACTTATCATATCTCACCAGGAGGTTAGAAGTATCCAAATACTCAAATATGCATGCAGGAAGTATAATCAAGGATCAAATCAATAAATCTAAACAAAAGTAAAGACATAAAGAAGTAACATAAATCGAAAAAGTACTTATCTTCAATGAGAGGTGATCATCTCCATCTTGAACCAGTCTAATTCAAGAGTCATGACAGTCCATTGTCCATATAACACTGTTGCACTTCTCTTCCTGCACTAGTTATATTTTCCCGCACCTCAGATAATCCTTAAGAAGGATCCACTTTTCATATCTCACCAAGAGGTTAGAAGTATCCAAATACTCAAATATGCGTGCAGGAAGTATAATCAAGGATCAAATCAATAAATCTAAACAAAAGTAAATACATAAAGAAGTAACATAAATCGAAAAAGTACTTATCTTCAATGAGAGGTGATCATCTCCCTCTTGAACCAACCTTCAAGGGTCACGACTGTCCATTGTACATATAACATTATTGCCTTCAATATATGTCTATCGACTTCATTAACAACCATGCCTAATTGAAATTGTCCCATCTACTACTACATCAAACCTATCACAAGTGCTTGAACATCTTCACATTGATCATGCTAGGGTTTCTAGATTGCATATCTCAAATCATTATCATAATATAGGGTTTCTTCTAACCCTAACCTCATAGTATCCATCAAACCCTAATGACCAAATATCGTAAGGTTTCCTTCAAACCCTAGTATTCTTTTAGGTCTCCTCCATCTTCTCTTGCACCCATCAAACATGTCTCCATAGGGGTGATTTCTTAATGACTTTTCTTCAGCTCAAATATGGTACCATGTTAAATTTTCTTAGGGCTATATTGTCATTTGCTTTAGATAATTGCATTTGTTCATTTGCATATTAAATTCACCCCACATCATCATTCAATTTTACAACATTACTTAGCAACATATGCAATTATATAAAAAGAACAATATTGCCATCAATGCGACGAAACATAAAGGAACAGTAGAATAAAATCATTCACACATAGAGACACCATGATTGGTCAGAGAGCAAGGCAAAACCCACTATGGGGAAACCCCTTTCAAATTCTTCTTCTTATTAGATGATCATTGAATGATTTAACAAAGAGAGAGTACAATGATCCATATCTTCTACCATAAACCTATCCAACAAAATCAATAGATGAACCCAACAATACTAATAATAAAAACCTTGATTCAGAAGCTTGCAATCAACTGAAATTATCTGTGGTCAACTGTAAAATTCAAATCCTAGGTCTCAACCGCACAAAGAGAGTGTCATGCGTGCGACTAAAACCCTTAAATCGCACGCATAGGCCTGCATGCCTACGGTTACAACCAAAATATTCCTATAGCATGCTTGCGGCTGGGAAACCAAAACCCTAGAACACACGTGCAAGCTTCAAACGCTGCAATTTCGGACTTGTGCAAGCCAAATTCTGCGAACTACCTCAGACCTATGCGGACAAAAACTAAAGAAGAGAATAGGAGAATGGTTCATTATAGTGTCCAAATGAGGTTGAATTCACTTGCATTTATAGATGTCCAAGAGTGTCCAATTTGCTTTAGGGCCGACATGATCAAATGTGCACATGTGGGCTTTAATTAAAAAATACACCTTCCCTTGTCCAAATTGAGCGCTTCAATAGGAAAATTGGTCCTCTCGAAAAGAAGAATCTTGTCCCATGGTTGTAGTTTGTCACTGAGCTGTCAAATTATCAAATAAATATACTTTCCAAGGGTTACTTCCCACCATTATTTATGTTTTCCTTAACACTTATGTAGGAGCAAAATTGTAAATGTATAGACTTAAAACTATAAATGTAACAAACAATTAATTTATCCACTTCAAATTTTAATTTACTAGTTCCTGCCAAAGTAAGATCCACTATTAATTTAACACTAATCAATGTAGATTATAATTTTTTATACAATTTTTTTTATACCTCTCACCTAGTCATCTGATCTTTATGTTAAAGAATTGTTAAATGCAAAACAAAGGTTGGAGGTTTTAGAAGCTAAAGGGTAGGAAAGAGATCATAAAATTCATATAATAACAATTGAGAACAAGGCTTTAGCAAAAAGCAATAAAGTTTTAAAAGAACAAGTGGCATTACTACAGGAAGCTCTCCTGATAGGGAAGATAGAATGGCAACGCATGAAGGCGGATGTGCAAAACATAAAGAAATCTGCAGTGGAAAGTACAAAGGTGGTGAATGTGAAATCATCCCATGATAAAGGGAAAACGATTGCCCAAATAAACAACAATGAAGAGAACGCAAGAGAAGAAACGAAAGGAGATTCCACCAAAGTTTCCAAAACTTAGGCTCAAGTTATTAGAAATTTTGCTAATAAGGAAGGAGAAACAAATATTCAGGTTGACAACATGCAAGATAGTGAAGGCAAGGAAAGACAAAATAGGGCAGCAAACATAATTATTAAAGGGGTGAAAAACTGAGAAAAATGAATGTACTCTTGACCTTGCAAGAGACTTCTTGAAAGACAAGTTGTTATGGCAAGGACAAGTATGCCAAGCATGGAGGGTGGGTAAGTTTAACGGGGAGAGAGCCAGACCCATAAAAGTCATTATGCTTAGCTTGCATGATAAATATATCATTCTAAGCAAGAAACATCTCTTGACAGGTTCTCGTTTTTTCCTAGAAGAGGATTTAACTGTAAAACAACAGGAGGAAAGAAGGGAGGAAATTTTAGAGGTTAGGGTAGCAAGAGATGAAGGCAAGAGAGCATGGATTTATAAAGGCAAAGCCGTGATAGCATGATTTGGACCTCCTTCCAAAACAGAGCAGCAAGATGGTAATAAAGAAGAGGCAACAAACTCTTCAACAGGAAATCATAAAGCAAGGTTAGTGTGGGAAAGCAGGGACAAAGACTCAAATGTGAGTCTTTCATGTCAAAATAAATAGCAATCAAGTCATACCCAGGTTTCCTTAAGATTAGTTTGTTGGAACTGCAGAGGTTACCTATGGAGGACCTGGGTTAGGGTCTATTGCGAAAGATAGAGACATAATTTGCCTCATAGAAACACATAAGCATGAAGGGTGCAAGACACCTCTGTTTAAAGGATTCTGGAAGATGGTAGTGTTGAGCAAGGCAGCAAGGAATGACAAAGGGTACGGGGGTATCATGGTTTTAGTAAAGGAGAAAGAAGGTCGTCTCATTCAGTTAGAAAAAGAAGACTCCAATAAGCAATTCATTTGGTTTAAAATACCAGAAAATGGAAACCACATCAAAATTGTAACATGCTATTTTGCGAAGTAGGTTTCAAAAATCTACAAAGATAGAGGGCTTGACCACAAAGATCCATTTGCAAACTTAAAAGCGGATATTGCAACATATTCGCAGCTAGGTGAAGTCCTTATATTGGGTGATTTCAATGTTAGGACTGCAAGTGTGCAAGTTAGCATTCTTTGTTGTAAAGATGATTGTGACCCTATTTGGCTTACAAAAGAAAGTAATCATCAGTGGGAAAGAATTTCAAAGGATAAGGGTTGCAATCTCTTTGGTGAACAATTGCCTACTCTATGTGGGGCCTTTGATTTAGTCATTTGTAATGGCTTGACTAGATGGGCAAAGTCCAGTAATTTCACTTGCAATACTTACAATGGAGCAAGTGTGGTAGATTATGTAATTTTCTCGCATGGGTTGTGTGAGAAAATGGAGGAAGTTTTGATTGGAGATCAGTTGTGGGACTTGAAATCAGATCTCAAGCCAATTTATTTATGTTTTTCTTCGATTGGCACGAAACAATTAGAGTAAAAAATTCAGCATGTCCAACAAAATCTCCCACGGGCAGAATTCTTTTGACCCCAGAAAATTGTAATACCTTCAAAATGACGATAGAGAGGCTCTTCAAGAAGGAGAAAATTACAATTCTCAGCCTTCATAGTCATGAATTAACACATTTAATTCAATGCACACTTGCAAAGTGCAAAAGAGAAAAAATTAAGAAGTCTGAAACAAATTGCTTTCCGGTTAATGCTTGGTTTGACAAGGAATGCAAAAAGGCAAGGAGAATGTGGAAAGAGTCAAACAAGGATAACATTAAGCTCAAAGCTTACAAGCAGTTATTAAGTAAGAAAAAGGTTGATTTCATGGTTTCAAGGAGGGAATAACTAATCTTCCTTGAGAAAAATAATCCCAAATTATTTTGCAGGGAGCTCCAACCGAAAAAGATACAAATTGGAAATAATATTACAGCTTCTAAATGGTTTGACGATGAAAGACAACTCTATGAGTAGGTGAAGACAACAAGGTAGCTTGGGAGAAACAATGTCTGGGCGCGGCAAGGACGGTAAGGGTTTGGGAAAGGGAGGGGCCAAGAGACACCGGAAGGTGCTGAGGGACAACATCTAGGGCATCACCAAGCCAACCATTAGACATATCGCTAGGAGAGGAGGTGTCAAGCATATCAACGGGCTCATTTACGAAGAGACGAGGGAAGTCTTGAAGATATTTCTGGAGAATGTCATTAGAGATGTCATTACTTACACTGAGCACACAAGGCGCAAGACTGTCACCGCCATGGATGTCATCTACGCGCTCAAGAGGTAGGGCAGAACCCTCTATGACTTTGGTGTTAGAGAGTACATGAATAAGCTTCTTCAGCACAAGGAGCTCAATGCCAGAGTTCGCGCACGGTTTTTTCTACAAAACGAGGGCTTAGATGTGGCTGCCGTGCTCTGCACTTGGGAAGGCTCGATGGGCGGCCATGGGGTCTAGCTTCAAGGTGGAGCCAACAGATTTTGACCCAAACGTTCTCACCGCTTTGGGACTGGATGCCTAACTCCCTAATTCCCCATGGGCTTTCGGTGGTCTTTTCGTACAGGTCGTTTCGACTGCTATGGTGGGTGTATTGCTACTCAACGAACCAGAAGGATTTGGAGACCAGGCGGATGATGCGGGCTACCCTCCCTAGCCAGCTTGGCTTTCGGACACCGACCATGATTGTTTAACGACCGATGGAAGACTGAGATCTCATTGGGCCTCTACTACTCAAGACAGGATGCAGGGGGTACCGTAGACGCCTCTTGGTGTCTCTTTTGACTCCACAGTGTGAGATGGCCAAATGTCGTGGCGTCCTTGGTTTGCTAGTGCTTCGAGCTACCTCCCCCAGTAGGCTTTGGTCTCTCGGCTAACAGTGATGGCGGTGCCTCGCCTCTGTCCGGTGCAACCCCTCGGTTCTTCGCTACTTCCCTCCAGGCATCAGATTCCCATGTTGTCACGGACTCCCTCCTTTGATAAGGTTGCTGAGGAGTTGCCCCAGGTCCTTCCAGACCGGCCTATGGCAACTCTGGAATTTTCCTCCATTGTGCGGCTTGGGGTTTTTCTGTGGGAGGACGACGCTCAGTTTCGGGTAAAACCTTCTAGCATCCAAATTTTTATAAAACTTCCAGAAGGGATTTCTCTCTTGATCTGGGCTAGTTAGGCAGAAAGTGTTTTACTTCTAAAGCACTCCATTATGCAGAAAGTTGGTTATCCAACAAATATGCAAAACTTAATTTGTGGTGGCAGAGTATTACAGGATTGTTGTCTCCTACAGGATTACAACATTCAAACAACATCCACAATAGTTCTCAGTCTGAGGTTAAGAGGGGGGGCAGGGTCGTCAAAACAACCTCCAATGCAGGTAAAGGAATAGGGACTAATTCATCAAAAAACCCTGAAGTCACTATGAACCAGATGAATAGAGGCCTCTCGTTCAAGAACATTCTTCAAGGAAAAAAAAAAGAAAAAAAAAGAGAGGATAATTTTGCCTCCAGTCCATATATAGTGGAGCTTATGAACTCAATCCCAGAGCTTAACATAGAGGACACAGAAGCAGATATGCAATGTGCCTCCTTTGAAACACAAGTTGTAATTTCACTGGATTTTGACCAACTGGTCCCTTGACTATGAAATACATCTATGTTCTAAAGGTTTTTCATAGTTAAATTCCCTTCTCTTGCCACCAGAGACAGTCTACTGCAGCGATGGTTCCAAGGAATGACGGGTCTCTTTATTACTCCTTGGTTCCCAGCTTTCGATGTAAACACCATGGTCATCTCAAGAATGCCGGTATGGATTCACTTGCACAACCTCCCTCTTCATTTCCAGGATGAGCGAATTCTTTCAGGAATTGAGAACAACATTGGGAAATACCTAAAAATGGATACCTAAAGATTGGAGGAAAGGATCTATACATATGCCAGGATTTGTGTGGACGTGGATCTCAGCAAAGGCTTGCCGCACCGCATTCATCTAATCCATAAGCAAATGAATTGGACTCAGACACTGGACTATGAAAACACAACCTTCAGATGTAGAAATTGCAGACAAATAGGGCACCTTCAAAATCTATGCTTGGAAGCCAAAAAAGACAACAACAAAAGGAAGAGAAATGGGAAGTTGCAAAAAGGGTGGAATTTGCATCCATCCCCATAGGATATGGAGGAAGAAGAAGCTTAGAAGGAGTCCACACATAACTACTTTTATACCCAATAGGAAATGGAGGAAGACGAAGTTGTGGCGGAAATCCCACCTCCTGGGAACAACCAGGCAGCACAAGCACCATAAAAACAGGTGGGCTTCGCTCAAGTTTCCAGGGGAACCCAAGACAACTAGGCATCAGATCCCCAGGGGGAGAAAGTATCATAATCAATGGAACCAAGCGGGTACAAGAGAATACACTCATTAGACAATTCAGATTCAAATAAAGACATTCTTCGACCTGATGAGCCCTTGCTCGCTCTTATCTCCACTCAGCAACAAGGAGGTTGGCGTAAGGTTGAGAAGAAAAAAGGGAGGGAGGAAAACTTAGTTTTCTGTCCATTGTATATTAGTTTCCTTTTATTGAATGTTCTTGCTTACCATCGGCCTTTGGCTGGGTGATGCTTGGCTATTTGCAATTTACAACATGTAATTTTATTTTTCTATTTTAATAAAATTATGCCTTTTTCCTGGGAAAAAAATTTATGAGTAGGTTCCCAAGGTTGACCCTCCCCCTTTGTCAACACTGACACTGAACTCTTCACGACACAAGACGTAGAGATGGGTATCAATAAGTTGGGTGTTGGAAAAGCAAAAGACTTAGCTCAACTCCAAATAGAATATCTAAAGTGCGGGTCAAAGATTCTTGCACCTCACATTACAAAAATCTTCAACAACATCATACAACAAGGGCTCCGCACAGATTGGATAACTAGTCTGGCAATACCTCTTTTCAAGAGCGGTGACGTCAATAATCCCTCCAATTATAGGACCATCATGATAAATCCTTTGTTTGCAAAGCTATTTGGAAGCATGCTAGAAAACAAAATTAGCAAGTGGGCAGAAGAAAGAGACAAGCGTGCTAAAGGGCAAGCATGTTTTAGACCTAAACATTCCATAATTGATCATTGTATAACTTTAAGGCACATCATTGAAAAATTTTGGGAGAAAAAGGGAAGTCTTTTGTTGCTTTGTTGATTTCAGAAAAGCGTTTGACTCGGTTCTTAGGGATAAGCTTTCACACAAAATGGAGGAACTTGGGGTTCCTAAGCATTTGAGAGCAGCGCTACATAGGCTGTATGAAGAGGTGAAAGTCAAAATTAGAACTTCAGCATGCATTTCTGAAAATTTTAGAAGCGATATCGAGGTCAAGCAACGTTGCTCATTGTCTCCTAGCCTTGTTGGTTTATATATCGACAAGCTTGAGGAGTGGTTAAATTCGCAAGGAGGTGATGGTATCTATTTGGGAAAGTTTGTTATAAGGCTTCTTTTATATGCATATGACCTTATTCTGATTGCTAAATTGACTCTTGGTTTGCAAGAGCACTTACTATCCCTTGAGCATTTTTGTAGAAGTGTGGGGATGCAAGTCAATATCAGCAAAACGAAATTAGTAGTCTTCTCTAAGAAAAGAAAACATAACTAGCATAAGTTCTACTTTGAAGGCAACATTCTGGAAGAAGTTGCGGATTACAAATACCTTAGAATTGACTTCAACAAAAATCTAAGCTGGAATGGTTGTAGAAAGAAAAGAACTTTGGGGGGTTGGAAAACATTTTATGCTTTTCAAAATAGGTGTAGAGAGGCAGAGCTATAGGACTGGAAAACCACTCAAACTCTTTTTGGGCTTCTAGTGATTCTGGTGATTCTCTATGGTTGTGAACTATGGGTTAGCAGTACATCTGACATGTAGTGGAGACAAATTGAGAAAATTCAGAAGCATTTGATTACAAACAAATTTAAGATTAAAAGTGTAGTTCCTTATGATATCTTGTTAAGTGAAACACGGACTGCTCCTATTAAAGCAATTGCTATGGTGCAAGTCATAAGGTATTTAAAAAAGATTGAGCAAATGGAAGATGATAGATGACCCAAGGTTGTCTTTAATGATAGATTGTGCAAGAGCAAAAAAACTTGGATGCAACAAAATAACAAATGGTTTAGTAAATGGGGTATTTGCTTGAATGCGTGTTCCATAAACAACAAAGAAATAAAAACTTTTGTTATGGAAAAGTTCCACAAGCGTACTTGGGATAAGGAGATAAGAAGAAAGAAAAATTACTATATTAAAGTGTTTAATTCCACTCATAATCATCAACCAAAAGCATACATAGAGGCCAATATCTCTTGGAGAGCCAAAATTCTCATTGCTTAGTTAAGGACTCATTCTCATCAACTCTGTTGTGAAACAAGGCGCTGAAAAATGCCAACGAAAGTGTGGGAGGAAAGAGTATGCAATTTTTGTTCTCCCGGAAAAGTGGAAACAGAAAAACATTTCATTTTAGAATGTGAGGCCTTCAAAGACAACATGGAAAGTTATGCAGATATGCTGGCAGTGAGCTCTTGGGATAATCTATTTAGCGAGTGGTTTGTTGAGACGTTGGGAGCATTTATTTTGAAACTTCATAGAAAAAGAGTCGAATACATCAAGTAGATGAAGAAACAATCTGTCCCATAAGCTATCTTTAACCTCATAGATGTTAAAATACTTTCTTTCTTCTTTCTTTTTGACCAATCTAAATTAGACTCTCCACCCCATTATAACATAAATGTTATAATATTTCACATTTTAACTTCGTCAAAAAAATAAAAATAAAAATAGACGCCCTTATTTTTGGAGTTGTCTATAATGCGACTTTTTGGAGATTCCGGTGACGGAATCCGGCGGAGGAAATCGAGGTTAAATCTTGATTTGTTGCAGTTAAAATGGTTTTTTAACTGCATATTTGGATTCAGCACCCCAAAAAACCCCTGGGACGCTTTGATTGTGCACAAACTAGCTATCAAACTTGCCAATCCAATAAATTGTTGCCGGATTTTGAACGAAAAAACCCACCGGAAAAACTTTCAAAAAGTCTCGTTATAGACAACTGCCTTATTTTTTCGTCCATGTGTTTCGTCTTAGCGTTTCGTCTTAGCGGTCCATTTTAATCCCGTTCGCCTTAAGTTAATAAGCTCTAACCCAGTGAAAACCACAATTCATTTGTCTCGCCCAGCTCCCCTTCATTGGGATGGGAGAAGGGTTGGTAAATTTAATAGCGCCCGTTGTCCATTCCACCCTTGCAATCCTAGTCTTTTGGTTTCGGCCCTCAAGTACGCCCGGGAGATGGTGTTTCACAGAAGTTCTGAGTTTTCATTTTAATCTCTGCGTCTTACGTTCGTTTACAGGTCGACTAAAAGCGCAGGGTTTACTTTAAATGTTGAACGCGCGCAAGTACTATTTTTGGCAGTTATAAAATAGTATTATTCGTGTTGATTATGGTGGACAGTGCAGAGCTCTTCTCGGATACAGACAAGGAGAATTACGCGTGGCAGGCACTCATAACTTTAAGGGGGACAGGGATACTTACAGGGATAGGAAGGCGACTAGGAGGGCGATGAATCTTTGTTTTTGTCCAGATGATTTAGCCTTTTAAAAATGCGTTTGGTGGAGTAGCGTCATTGTAAGACAGAGTTGGAATTTGGAGAGTGAGCAGTGTAAACGTAAAATCTGTATGACCTACCTCCCGTGGCCTTTCAAAACTGAGTTTGGTGAGTGGAGGCTCAGTTGCAAGTATCACATTAAGGCACAAAGGGAGTGTTTCATGCAAAGCCCTTAAAACACAATTCAATGAGAACATCCTGGGTTCGAATGCCATTACTTGCAGTGGGAGGGTACCCCGGAGCACAATCCGAACTCCCTGCCAATCGTCCAGTCAAACCCAGACGCCTAAAATATGAAAGGGATAATGCAGTAGCCCGTCAAGTGGGAGCGCAGAACAGGAATAAGAAGATTGCAGAGAATTGTGGTCTTGTAATGCGTTCGAAGCGGAGAGGTGAAAAGAAAACACCCACTAATCCAGAGAATGTGGTTCAGTTGGTAGTCAGATGTTCGGAGGAGGGAGAGGCAAGTTTAACTAAATTACTGGAGAGGCATTCCAGAGTGGTGCGCCTTGAAGAATGCTTTCTTCTCTTTGATGCTCTTGGAAGATTAGACAAGTGGCTTCAGGCCTTGGAGGTAAGTTTGTTTCTCATCTTCTCTTTGCATTTATATTTCCTAGCAACTTTCCATAGATTACTATAAATAAATATATTAGCTAAGTTTCTCCATCTACACCTTAGCCGAGTTTCTCCATCTACACCTTATCCCACTGTTTTGGTTAGTCTTGGACCAAATATTACAACAACTTGGCTCCCTGATTGGACATATTGTAAAAGCATGTGAAAAGGCTGGAAGGAGAGTTTGCTTGATCATGCTGTATTTACAACTGCCTGATTTGATTTGAAGCCACATGGATTGAGTGAGTAGCACTTTGGATGACTTGAAGAGCTTGAAAGCAGAATTGACATTGGGAAAGCTGATATGACTTATTGATGAAACTCACAGATTGATATGGTAAAATGTTGTTAGAAGTCAAAGAAGTATGTTAGAATTTTTAACATCCAAGAAGATCGAAACTCATATATGATATGATGATGCAAAGGAAAGGAGGAGCCTTGCAACTACTATTGAGGATCTCCACGGAAGAAGAAGTAGCTGATGTATTGGTGAAGTATGAGACAACCTTAGACTTGTGGTTGTGTCTCCCTAGTTGAGAGGGAGCAAGGATCTATCCCTTGATCGAGAGGGAATTTGATTATCTCCCTGGTTGAGAGGGAGTGATGATGGACATCATATTCTCTTCTCCATGTGTCATCCACTATGCCAGGATTAACAATCATACATTTAGTGAAGGCCATGGAGGGAGAATGGAGGATTGGATCAGCATCTGAGACCAATACTTCTTGAGAATTGTGAATCCAAGATAGAAGTAGTCTCATGGACCAACACTCTTTGAGGATTGACAGGGTATCCAAGACAAGAGTGGTCGAAGAGGACCGATATTCTTTGAGGATTAGGAATCCAAGATAAGGATAGTCCTAAGGACATACCTGGTGAACATCCAGATGGGGTATGTGCCTTGAGAGGTAGTGTGGTGTATCACGTAAAGCTTCCCAACATTGTGCTCTAATTTAGTGGAGAGATAAAGCTTGTTAGTCAAGGCCTTGCCATGTTGACAATGTTGGTTGTGATGTTGATGCTTAAAAGATGACTTATCAATTTGACTCTTCTTATGAGAATATTTCAATTTGAGAGTATCCTTGTACTGGTTGTGGAATTATGAATACCTCCCTAGTTAAGAGGGAGTGTTGAAAATGTAACTAGGTTCGGTTTTCATAATTGTATCAAAATGTAAAAGCAAAAGAAAAAGCAAAAGAAATTATTATTTTTATTAGCCAAAACATGCATTTTATGAATCTAGGATTTGCCAAATCAAAAGAAAAATTATCATGAGTCAAAGTCCCATTTGGACTATTTGTAAAGAAAAGGAAATATTCTATTTTTAGTAAAAAGAGTCAAATTGTACCCACAAGACCAAGTTGGCCCTCCAAATGATCAATTCGGCCCATCCCAAAAGACGCGACTTTTCAGACACACGAATCACTATATATTGGTAAGCATACTACTCATTTTGAATAAGATTTTCTGTGCTTTCGTGGTAAGACATGCAAAGTCTACTGAAGCTATGTTAATTTTAGGATAACAATGGTATGTTCTATGCTCAGAGCAATTTTACTTCAATTTCTTTATTAACCCAATATCAATATCTAGTTTAGCAATCACATCAACATGATAGTAAAATGCAGATAGAACATAAACAATAACAATAGAAGACTAGCCAAGACAGGAGGACACAAGATATGGCACCAGCCAGGGACAAACCCCAGTATGGGGAAACCATTGATCAATTCTTCTTATAATTCTTCAAAAGTTTAGCAGAGGGAGAGAGTCCAATTTACAATATTCACTTGCCTAAACTGATAAGTCAAAACAACAGAAACAGAAAGCTCTAATCAGAAAGTCAATGTTGGTCAATAGGGTTGAAATTGACCTCCAAAACAACTCAGTCAACCTTGGTCAACTCGGTCTCCAACAACAAGATAATGCAACCCAAAACAATTCGAAAATAACCAGTGAAATCTGGTCAACAAAAGTCAACGCAACAACCTGAATTAGGGCAGTTAACGCTGGACTCTCATAAGAGGGTCTCTCCACAACTCCAAGTTGTTCAAGGAAGGTTAAGAATTTGATCTTCCCTAGGTGCTTTGTAAGAATATTGGCGACTTGATCACCAGTCCCAGTGTATTGGAGCCTTATTGCTCCCCGTTGTACCATATCCCACATAAAGTGGTACATGATATCAATATGCTTGGAGTGGTCATGAAACACAGGATTCTTCGAAAGATGAATCCCACTTTGGTTGTTGCAGAAGATCACAGTGGTATCCAACATATGTCCAAATAGCTCACTAAAGAGCTTCCTCAACCAAACAACGTCATAGGAGGCCAAACTAGTAGCAATGTATTCAGCCTCAGCGGTGCTCAAGGCAACCGACTTCTGCTTCCTGCTCATCCATGATATCAAAGCGGAACTTAGAGAGAAGCAACATCCAGATGTGCTTTTACGATCCACCACACTGCCAGCCCAGTCTGCATCAGAGTAACCATGGAGCCTCACATTCCCGACAGTGTATCTCAGTCCATAAGTGATTGTGCCCCGAAGATATCTCAAAAGATTCTTGCTAGCAATCCAATCTATGTGATGAGGCTCGACCATAAACAGGCTCAATGTATTCACTGCAAACCATATGTCCAGACGGGAGTTCACCAAGAACATCAGGGCCCCCATGAGTTGATGATACTTAGAAGGATTTCCCAAATTGGGCCCAACAGCACTTCCGCATAACTTCTTGAAGTTAAGTTCCATCGGAGTAGTCACGGACTTGCAGTCCACCATCCCAAATCTTTCAAGTATCTTCACAATATATTTTCTTTGAGAAAGGAAAATCTCGCTTGGATTTTGCCAGATCTCCAACCCTAGGTAGTAATGCATCAGTCCTAGGTCTTTCATTTGAATTCGGAAGCCAACTCCCTCTTACATTGATGAATAAGAGGGTCTACACTTGTCAGAAAGAGATCATCCACATGGAGTACCAAGATGATAGGTTTATCATTCTCAACCTTAAAGTAAAGGTTCAAATCAACTTCACTTCTTGTAAATCCCAACTTCATCAGATAACTATCAATCCTCTCATACCAAGCCCGGGGTGCTTGCTTCAACCCATAGAGGGCTTTCTTCAACTTGCGTACATGTGTTTGACGATCTTGAAGTTTGAACCCCTCAGGTTGTTCTACATAGACTTCCTTCTTAAGTGAACCAGGCAAGAAGGCAGTCTTGACATCAATCCGGTGAAGATTCCATCCTTGCGAGGCAGCAAGGGTTATAATCGAACAGATGGTGGTGTAGTGGGCAACTGTTGCAAATATCTCATCATAATCTACACCTTCCTTTTGAGAGAAGCCTTTAGCAACGAATCTGTCCTTGAACTTTTCAACACTTCCATCAACTCCATGCTTGATCTTGAAGAGCCATTTTGAGGTGACAACGAATTTATCCTTGGGTCTAGGGACCATCCCAGACATCATTCTTCATAATCGACTCATACTCTTCGTTCATTGCATCCTTCCAAACTTGGTGTTTGGCAACATCTTCGAATGTGCAAGGCTCAGATTGAACAATGGTGCTCATAGCAGTTAAGTACCCTTTGTACCTATTCAGCTTCTTTCTTTCACGAAATGTCCCCCTAGGTGCAACATGTCTCTCGTCATCTTCGAGAGTCTCCCTAAGCCATGAGGGTCTCCTTTTCGAGGAGGAGAGCTCATGAGGGGTGGATCAATGGGATCCATTGGTCCTTCAGCATCGGACATCTACTCTTCCTGCGGTTCTCCCTGCTTTCTGAAATCTGCTTTTTTGTACTTCCTTCGAAGAGGAAGGTTACTAATCTTCCCAAGGGCAACATCCTCATCGAAAGTGACATCATGATTTATCTCCACTTCTCTTTGACTAGACACATGGATTCTATATGCCTTAGAAGTTTCACTGTAGCCCAAAAATGTTCCTTTCTTCCCAGAAGCATTCAATTTGCTTCTCTTTTATTTTAGCACATGAAAATATACGGAGCTACCAAAAATTCTAAAGTGAGAAACATCAGGTTTCTTACCGGTGAAAACTTCTTCGAGAGTTTTGGAGTCCAATGCTTGATGAGGGCATCTATTTTGAACATACACAACGACGTTTGCAGCTTCAACCCATAAGAACTTCGGAAGGCTTTGATCATGAAGCATGGCACGAGTGGCTTCTACGATAGAACAGTTCTTCCTTTCAACAACACCATTTTTCTCAGGAGAATATGCGGTAGTAGTCTCCCTCTTAATGCCAACTTCTCCACAATAATCTTTGAACTCGTTTGATTCGTATTCGGTTCCATTATCGGTCCTTAATATTTTGATCTTCTTCCCAGTTTGATTTTCGACCAAAGCTTTGAAAGAACGGAACCATGAAAATACTTCGTCCTTCTTCTTCTAGAAATATATCCAAGTCTTGCGAGAGAAATCATCTATAAAGGTTGCATAATATAAGTATCCTCCCAATGAGTTCACGGGCATTGCACCAGATAGATCAGAATGAATCAATTGCAATATGTCAGTAGTCTTGCTATCACTCGAGGTGAATGGTCCCCTTGTACGCTTTCCTTCGGCACACCCCTGACAAACACCTTCACGTTCTACTTTAAATTTGGGCATACCTATCATCTTCTTCCTTGCATCGGGTAGAGCCTTATAATGTAGATGAACAAACCTCCAATGCCATAATTTAGATTGAAGTGATGTGTCGCAAGGCATAGCTCCCAATGGGCTTCCTCCAACTTGATATAGGCTATCAACCCTGAAGCCATGTGTAAATGCATCTTTGAAATTTTTATTCCACACACGTACCTTTCCATTGATGAATGCCACCTTGAATCCTTTGTTCTCCATCGCCGAGATAGATACCAGGTTCTTCTTTAGATTGGGTATATATAGTACTTCTTGTAGATGAATGGTGTTATACTGATTCAATTGAAGAGTAACATTCCCAACTCCCTTCACGGGACAGGTGGCATTGTCTCCAAGGATAATTTCCAAATTTGTATCCCTTTCAATCAGATTTGAAAGAGCTTCCTTATACCCGGTGAAGTGCCTTGAGGCACCACTACCAATCAACCAATTTCCCAGAGTGTCCAGAGGAGATGCAGTAGAAAGGGTAGAAATAAGATAGAATTCTTTTTGCTTGTTATCAACAACATTAGATTCATCATACTTGGTGTTTCATGATCTCTTGGGAGGGTGACCATTTCCTTGATGAGAAGCGGGAGCATTCCTTTTTCCTTAGTTGTTGAATCTGCCATTCTTTTGATTGTTGTTGCCCCTGAAATTGTTGTTGTTGTGGTTTTCATGATCATGAGGTGTATCCCTTCTATTAGGAGACTCCCTTGCATAGTGACCAAACTTGTTGCAAATGAAGCATCTTCCCTTCCTTCCATTTTTGAAACCCAACCTTCCTTGACATTGCTTCTTTGAACCTGCATTGTTCTTCTTTAGAATGCAGTAGGATCATTCCTATTTGAAGGCATATCTAGTTCCATCATCCTTGTTTCTTCTTGAGAGCATCTAGTTAGCAATTCTTCAAAACCTGGAATCCCGTCGTTGTTAAGAATAGTAGTGTTGAACACGTGCCATTCACGAGGGAGTCTGCCAAGGGCAATGAGGGTAAGCTCCCTATCAGCAACAGCTTCTTCAATCGAAAGAATATTATTTTTGATCTCTGTAATCCTCATGAAGTAGGATTGAATATCTTCATTTCTTTATATCCTTTAGCTTGTTCTCGAGGAAAAGAATTTGATTTGCATTGCTAGATATGAACATGCCAACCAACCTGTCATATATCTTCTTTGATGTGTTCAAATCGGAAATGTAAGCAACTAAATGCTTATGAATAGAATCCATGATGATCTTCTTGGCTTTGACTTCACCCTTCTTGTATTTGGTTTTAGCAGCAACCGATGCATTAGAAGGAGGTTCTGAAATCTTTCCCTGCACATAATCCATCACATCTTGCTCTTCTAATGTCAAATCAAGAGACATCTTCCATGCATGATAATCAGACTTATCATGAAGCTTATCATCAGACTTGAAGTAGGATGTGGAGGCCATTGAATCTTGTCTTTGTTCAATGATTGCTCCTCTTTGTGATTTCTCTTCTCACTCTTGCTTGGGCTTTGTTTTCACCTCAGCTTTGATACCACGTTAATTTTAGGATAACAATGGTATGTTCTATTCTTAGAGCAATTTTACTTCAATTTCTTTATTAACCCAATATCAATATCTAGTTTAGCAATCACATCAACATGATAGTAAAATGCAGATAGAACATAAACAATAACAGTAGAAGACTTAGCCAAGACAAGAGGACACAAGATATGGCACCAGCCAGGGGCAAACCCCAATGTGGGGAAACTCTTGAACAATTCTTCTTATAATTCTTCAAAAGTTCAGCACAGAGAGAGAGTACAATGTATAGTATTCACTTGTCCAATTACAGTGAAAATCTGATCAATCAAACAGTAGAAACAAAAAGCCTTAACCAGAAAGTCAACGATGGTCAACAAGGCATATTTCTTCCTTAATTTAGCTTGGTCAAACCTAGTCAACTTCGGCCTCCATCAACAAGTCTAATCAGTCCAAAACAATCCGAAAAAGTCTAGTCAAAACTGGTCAACAAAAGTCAACCTTGCGGCCAGCTCTAGTACAGTCAACACTGGTTAAACAGGAGGTCAGATTGCCTCGGTTCTTCTGCCCATAACTGCGGCCTTCTAGAACAAAACTCCACCCAAAATCGCACCAAAACAGGTCAATGCTTGGTCAACGCAAGTCAAAACAACTTCTGCAATTTTTGGTCAAATCTGGTCAACGCTGAAACAAAAAAACCCTTCCTTCCCTTTGCACGTGTGGCAACTTCTGATTTTCGTACCCAATCAAAGTAGGAGAGAGAAGATGAATAAGTCAAGTGTGTCTAAATGAGGAGGATACATCATGTATTTATAGCAGTGTTGATAATATTGGTATCGACAAAATATCAACGAGGGTCAAAAAAACATCTTGTCGGCAATATTGGCGAAAATATCGGCAAGCATAATTTTTTTTAGTTTTATTTTTTATGAGATTTTTAAACATAGCCGATATTTTCAAAATATGGTGAATTTTGCCGATATTTTCAAAATATCGCGATATTTTCTCGCGATATATTGTTTTGCTGAAAATATCGCGATATTTTCGAATATCGCCGATATTATCAACACTGATTTATAGGCAAATGTTGAGGATGAATATACGTGATTGTTGGGCTTCTGTGCCTACATGAGTTTGCTGGCCGACCTTGACAATTTGTCCATAATCAAAATAAATTCATAATTTCATTTGTACATGTCAGAATGGGATGATCTTTAGATCAATCCTACACCTCTCGGAGAGAGGAATCCAAGAAAAATATGAGCTGCCTCATATGAGCTGTCCAATGTGAAGTTTGGCCCTAGTTGCCAAAATTAACAAGCTAGATAAAGCAAATTTTCTGTGGCATGGGCCTGGAAAGGATGTGAACTCCTTGAAGAAGAGAATGCAAGTTTCCTATGGACTGTTGAAGCAGTGGTGAAGCTATGCTTTTCTAGAATAAAGATATATTTTCTGAAGACTCTCTAATTGTAAAAATTCCACGAAATTCTGATCTGCTAATATGAGCCTCTGAAATATAATTTCTTCTCATATAAACACAAAATTTCTCTACTAAACTTTGCAACAAAATAGGAACAAAAATAAATACCCAATCACACAATTTTTCTAGGGAACCCAACTGGGAAAACCCTCAGCTTGTTTATTGATAGAAACTGATCAATTAATCTTTTACAAATAGAATTGTTTCACTTGGAGAATACACCCTTCTCCCCGCTTATCCTAAGCATGAAACCCTTGCAAGAATACTGATCACGCTGCCCTCTTCCCTTGCTCCTCTGCTCCAAATCCTTAGCGCAGACCTAAGGAATCAAGTCCCTAATTCCTTTGCAAGAGCTAATCCCTTAGCTCCTAAATTCTAGCGAATGAGCCAAGGGAAAACTACCTTTTACCAACTCGCACAAGCCTTCTTCTTTTCATGCTCACTTACAAGCTTACACTCAAAACTGATGCGTACAAGAATGAATACAATTGTGCCTTTGTTCCTTCTTTATAGCAATTCAGATTGCTAAAATTAGTGAATTTCTAATTAAGGAATGATTTTGTGATTGATTAAGTTAGCATGAGTTAACTGCTCATGCAACTCATCTTATTTCAAGTCAACCACTTGAAACTCAATCACTTGTGTTTTTCCTCAATCAACTCACACTAGAAAATCAAGAACTCAACCTTCAATTTCAACACATCAGTTAACTGCATCCTAAATCGTCCTAATTTTTAGGGATTGATTCCTAAATTATAGGAACTTGTCCTAATTTATAGGGAATCTCCTAATTTTTAGGAAATCTAGTATGACAAAGAAGAAACTCGAATTTGACTTCATGAATTATGGCACAAATCAAGGAATCACTTTCTTGCTAAGTTGCACGAAACGCCGAAACGTGTGGAAGTTTCCAAAACAGGTACGACAAAAAATGCGACCCCCCAAAAATGGAAACGTTAGGCGAAATGTCATATATATATGTATGTATTTTTTTTTATAACTAAGTTAATAACACATTTTGTAAGAAAAAAAGAATGAGACACATAAATGACATTTTAGAAGGAAAAGGCAGTCTATGTTAACTCTCATAGCTGATTAAATGATTCAAAATCCAATATTATCATTTATAAATGAGGTTGGACATCCAAGATTCGATAATCAAGCTTTATACATGAGGCTTTACATCCAAAATCACCATTTATGCATGGCTATATCTGCTAAAAAAAATACGCTAACGACAAGTACAATTACATAGCCTATAATCTTAACCTTCATCTTCATTAACAAAAATAGAACAAGTTGCTTTTTTAGCAGAACTAGAGCATGGATTGATTAGAGATAAATTAGTTTGTGGGAGTGATTAGGCATAAAATTTAGTGTTATATTTGTTGATAAATCCAGGGTAGCTAGATTAGGTGATTTCTCTTACTTTGGTAATTGCTTCTGATGTATTTTTACTTAACTTGATTAGCTTCTTCTTACACTTGATTATTATTAGTGTTCTTTATCATCAACAACTACCAAACAATAAAATCAAAGAGACAATAGGACACAAGATGCAGGTGATCAGCTAGGGCCAAAACCTCTCCAACTGAGAGGAAAACACACAAGAATTCTTCTCTCCAACTGAGAGGAAAACACACAAGAATTCTTCTCTTCTTATAGAATTTCAATTGACGAATTCCAAGACCTATGACCCTTCACCAAGACCAATTCAAACCTTGAATCCAATAACTTCTACAATTTCGACTTGCCCAACAGATTCTTTTGGAACTTCGACCTGCCCAACACATTCTTCTGCAACTTCGATATGCCCAACAAACTCTTTTGCAACTTCGACCTGCCTAGCAAATTCTTCTGCCCATCAAATGTAGAAACCCTAACACAAGAGAGAGAGAGAGAGAGGCCCAAAAACTTCGATCTAGTTCTTCTCCTTCCTTTTTGTTCTTTTTCTAGCGTCTATCTTGAGAAGATCGAACTTACTTGTGTGAGTCACAATGGGGTTGAGTTCCTTCTTATTTATAGGCTTGTGAGGGGTACAAATTGCTCTCTTTAGGCCGACTTGTCCCTTCATGTAGTCCGACTTGATCTTTGTGCCATGACGAGGTGTTGGAGGGTCTTTTGATTCTATTTTGACAGAAATAAATTTTCTTTACAATATATAACATGCCCAAATGGGTCTTCAATACATGACAATGACTTAATTGACTTTATGAGAAACCTAGAAGCACTCAGTGGGTGCTTGACCTAAAAATAAATTTCCCTTGAGCATGAAACCCAGGGCTCAAGAATAATAATAAATTTATTTTTCTCTTTTCATTAAATACATAAAATCACGATTACATATGCCATTATGAAGACCGAACCTAGTTACATATTACAACACTCCCTCTTAACTAGGGAGGTATTCATAATCCATACAAGGTACTTGGACATTCTCAATCTGAAGAATTCTCATAAGAAGAGTCGGATTGGTAACCCATCTGTATAACATCATATCATCCAACATTGTCACATAGCAAGGCCTTGACTAACAACTCTATCTCTCCATAAGATCAGAGCACAATGTTGGTGAGACCAATGATTTATAGACACCCTCATCATTGTCTCTCTTGGAACATACCCCACACGGGTTCTCTCAGAGTATGTTCCTCTAGGACTATTCTTATCTTGGATTCCCAGTCCTCAAAGAATATCGGTCCTCTATGACTACTCTTATCTTGGATGCCCTACCACATCCTCAAAGAGTATCGGATGCCAACATCTCCATTCTTTCTTCCCAAGTGAAGACAAGAATGACGTGTCTATCTCTCCCTCTCAACGAGGGAGGATATACCCATTCATATAAAGGAATGTTCTCAAGCTCCCTCTTATGCAGGGACTTTTCCAGGCTCCCAAGGACTTGCTTCCAAGCTCCCTCTTAGCCAAGGACTTGTTTCCAAGACTCTACCAATTTAGAAACTTGTTTCCAGGCTCCCTCTTAACTAGGGACTTGCTTCCAACAACGCATTTTTATTCATTGGTGAATATCATGGGACCTTCAGTTGCTTGTAGGGCTCCTCCATTCGATGCCATGAATTTTATCTTTAATATTATGGGGCCTTCATCTTGTAGGGCATCAACCATCCATCACTTTCCTCAAGTCAGTCATGTCATCCTTCCCCTTATCGAAATGTGATTTTCTAGTCCACATTTGGCTTTCCTTCATACAACTACATCTTCCACATCATGTTTCCTTTAGGATCTTCTATCCCACCACATGAGTGCTAGTTGTAGACAACATCCACAACTCTTTTTCCTGTAGCCTTGCATTAACCCATCCAAATGTTTTTCAAAAATAAAAAAGAACATTACATCAAAATTACATTTTGTGATGACATCTGTTTGCTTGCAATATTAACATCCCACACATATATTTGACACATCTCCAAGATATACAATGTCAAGGATTTCCTTCTTTTCCATACTTCTTCAGGGTCTTCATATCTTTCCCATGGAGATATCATAGTCAAATCTTTTAGTCATTGGATTTTGATTGCCTTCTCCATAGTTGCATCTTTCATGAACTCTTCCTTTCTTTATTCACACATTGCTTTCCAAGAACTTCCAATTGTAGTTCCTTCATTTTTATCAACCATCTCATATTCCATATGAGGACTTATTATGTTGATTTCATCTAGTCAATATGTGAACCATGTCTTTATGCATCCTTCCAAAGGAGGAGGTCCCTTTCTCTTGATCATGCTCATGAGGTGGAGCATTTATCCATGCTATCTGCAACTATATGACATGACTCAATTTATTAAACATATGCATACATAACTCCTTTCTCCTTTGGTCATCTAGACTTACTTCAACAACTTCCTATCCTTGGTAGAGAGTGCTT
Organism: Pinus taeda; assembly: GCA_000404065.3. Taxonomy (NCBI): domain Eukaryota; kingdom Viridiplantae; phylum Streptophyta; class Pinopsida; order Pinales; family Pinaceae; genus Pinus; species Pinus taeda. The sequence goes on along the minus strand of APFE030541752.1, from coordinate 88,758 downwards.
CAATCATCTTTGACATGCTGCATTCTTTTGTCATCTTTCCATCATTCTTTCAAACAATGAATCCCATCCAAAGTGGAATTCTTAGCAAGACATTTGCTTCTCACAAGAGATGAACCTTCCAATGAAGATTCTAGCCGAGGATCTTGATTATCCTCATCTTGTAGATGCTCCTTCCCAATGATGTAAGATGAGTTCTATACTAGATGACTCACTTCTATCTCACTTCTATCCATAAGTACTACTTATGCTTTTAATGAGGTTATCAAGAGCTACTTCCTTCTAATAGCGAATGCCATAAATTTCAACCATCTTTCAAGCTTTCCATGAGCTCTTGCTTTCAATCATATGCTATTATGATGCCATCCCCTAAAATGATGCATCCTATCATGTTTCTAATGCTTCCTACCATGATAGCAACATTTACACACACTAAAAAGAACTAGGTGGAGAAGACTTATCTCAATCATAGTAGAGATCTTTTACTTCTTCCTTCTTGGATTTCTTCTTTTCAACTCCTTCCACTTCTTCAGTGACATGGGCTTTTTCCCTTCCTCTTTTGTTGTCGTCCTTCTTGAGCTTAGGACAATCTCTCATATAGTGCCCATATCCATAGCATTGAACCTTCGCCATATTCTTCTTCCTTTTTTGAGGACCAAATTCCCCAAACTTTCCTTTCCTCTTCGCCATGGCAACGTATGCTTGAGTTTGTTCGTTTGATCCTACATCACTTTTTGCTTCACCTTGGTTTATTCAATTTTTCATAGTGACCACAACTCATTGAATGGAGTAGCTTCCTTCTTTTCATAAATGCTTGATGTAAAGTTACCCCATTCCTCTGGTAGTGCATTGAGTACTATAGTAGTTGTTTCCTTGTCAGACGCTATCTCTCCCAACTCGTGCAGTTGCTTCCTTATTTCAGACACCCTCATAAATTATCATTCCTTCTTCCTTTCATATCATCATCTTGTAGAGCTTGGTTCTTAATGATATCACTTCTCTTGCAGAACTTATGTAGAATAATTCCACCAGTTTGTCATAGATGTCTTTTCACTTTTCCAATTTTGCTACATGAGGATTCTTTGAGCCCTTATTTCCTTTTTCATGTATTCAACTAGAGCTTGAGCTTCTTCCTTGTTAGTGACAGAACCCTTAACATGCTCAACAACTTCATTTTCTATGAGGATCAAATCTATCCTCTTCTTCCATGCAAGAAAGTTTGACAACCCAACCAATTTGTTGCTCTCCTTGCAAAATGAAGTCATTTTGATAGATTCAAATATAGATATAAAGATACTTGTCAAGCGAAGATGCTTCTTGATGTTAATATCTTCAACTTGATGCCTTCTTGATTTTGATGATGATAGAAGATGTCTTCTTGATGAAGATGTCTTCCTTCAAAAATGATCCTTCAACGAGAGGGAGATCATCTTAATTCCTTGATGATGAAGATTACGCTTCTTCCTGCTTCTGTAGAATGTAGAGACTTTTAGATGCTTCAATATGTAGTTCTTCTATGGATGAGCGAGGGTTTTTAGGTCTTCTTACAACTTAAGATTTCGACCCTACATATTTTAGGCTTGCTGATGCCTTCTTGATTTTGATGATGATAGAAGATGTCTTCCTTCAAAAGTGATCCTTCAACAAGAGGGAGATCACCTTGATTCCTTGATGATGATGATTACGCTTCTTCCTGCTTCTCTAAAATGTAGAGACTTTTAGATGCTTCAAAGTGTAGTTCTTCTATGGATGAGCTAGGGTTTTTAGGTCTTCCTACAATTTCAGATTTCGACCCTTCATATTTTAGGCTTGTTGTTGCAGGACTGCAATTTCAACTTCTCTTGTAGAAACCTTGGGTCACACGTGTGGTTGGAATATGGACATACTAGCCTCCTTTTGACTTTGCTTGACCTTGACTCCTACTCTTGACAATTCGACTTGCTAAATAGTCCTTCTTTAACCCAAACTTTGGTTCCTTCTACTGCTGTGGATGATGCCCTAACCTTCACACGTGTGGAGGAGAATTAGCCCAAAAGAGAGCAGGATTTGCTTCACTCTTCTTTATTCTTCCTTCGCTGGGTATAAGGGTTCTTTCCCTTTGTTGATTGAACTCTTCTTGATGCTTCTTAGATGCTTTTCTAGTGCTTCAACCCTTGAGTGTCCTTTAAGTTGCCTTTCCTTGTCTTGACACCTTAGCTTTGATACCATGTTGAGAAATCTAGGGCAACTAGATTAGGTGATTTTTCTTACTTTGATAACTACTTGTGATGTATTTTTACTTAACTTGATTAGCTTCTTCTTACACTTGATTATTATTAGTGTTCTTTATCATCAAACAATAAAATAAAAGAGACAATAGGACACAAGATGTAGGCGATCAGGCAGGGCCAAAACCTCTCCAACTGAGAGGAAAACCCACAAGATTTCTTCTCTTCTTAATGAACTTCAATTAATGAATTCCAAGATCTATGACCCTTGACCAAGACCCTCCAAGACCAAGTCAAACCTTGAATCCAACAACTTCTGGAACTTCGACTTGCCCAATGCACTCTTTTGCAACTTCGATATGCCCAACAAACTCTTCTGCAACTTCGACTTGCCCAGCAGATTCTTTTGCAACCTTGATATGCCTAGCAAACTCTTCTGCACCTTCGACTTGCCCAACAAATTCTTCTGCAACTTCGACTTGCCAAACAAATTATTTTGTCCAACAAATTCTTTTGCCCATCAAATGTAGAAACCCTAACACGAGAGAGAGAGAGAGAGAGAGAGAGGCCCAAAAACTTCGATCTAGTTCTTCTCCTTCCTTTTCGTTCTTTTTCTAGCTTCTATCTTGAGAAGGTTGAACTTACTTGAGTGAGTCACAATAAGATCGAGTTCCTTATTATTTATAGGCTTGTGAGGGGTACGGATTGCTCTCCTCACGCCAACTTGTCCCTTCATGTAGGCCGACTTTATCTTTGTGCCATGACGAGGTCTTGGAGGGTCTTTTGATTCTATTTTGACTGAAATAAGTTTTCTTTACAATATGTAACATGCCCAAATGGGTCTTCAATATGTGACAATGATTCAATTGACTTTATGACAAACCTAGAAGTACTCAATGGGTGCTTGACCTAAAAATAAATTTCCCTTGAGCATGAAACCCATGCCTCAAGAATAATAATAAATTTATTTTTCTCTTTTCATTAAATACATAAAATCATGATTACATATGCCATTATGAACACTGAACCTAGTTCATATTTCAACAATATTAAATCTATTTTGGCCATAGAAGGGCCCTACAACCTTCTTGGGTCCTTGAGTGAGCCCACAAAAGCGAAAAAAGTTACGAAAATGGGTCAAAATTGGCAGGAAATGGGGCATATTTAAGCCAAAAAGCCATAGGAACATTTCAACAACGTTTTAGTGGCGTTTCCAAATCACAAAACGCCACCGAAGCGTTTCAGCCGTGTTTCGGGGAGTTTTGGGTACGGGGACGCCACCTCGGGGGCCGTTTCCTGCAACATAGCTTTCTTGCTACTATTTTTAACACTCCCTCTTAGCGAGGAAGGTGTCCTGGAAGAACCTCGTCCACTTGTATCTGTCTCCAACACTACCAAGTTCTTCGCTGCTGCAACTGCTCCCTCTGAACTAGACCGCTTCTCTGCTTTCTTCTTCAGAACCTGATTTGAAGACCTGTTCTTTCCCACCATGCTCCGTGAGCCCACAATCTGCCAATATCAATGATCACATCTCCTTTTGTGTCACTAAACTTTGGCTCACTTATCTGCCCAGTAGCAGGCCTCTAGCTCCACTAAGAAGTCTACTCATTGGGTCTTTTGAATTTGCCCTCTTATCAGTGGTTTGTCCCTCTCCTCAGGGCCTCCAAACTGCCCACACATAGTCAACTCTTGGAATGATCTAGGGCTTGCAAATCAACCACTAACAGTCCTTACACTTGTTGTTCTTAGGCTGCTTCAAAAGTTCTCCTATGATGCGTTGCTCTTAACTTGTGATGGTTTTTATTATGTTCTCTTCTTTGATACCATGTAGAAATTCCATGAAATTCTGCAACTTCTAACACTCTTATTGTCCTTCACAAGATCTGCTCTTCGACCACAATTAGGCACCTACTAACAACCCTCCATCTGTACTTAAGATGCCACCAAAATTGTCCAAAATGGACTCTATCTAGTAGCAGAAACAATGTTGCATGAAACGGGGATGTTTTTTGGAAGCGGGGACGCAGAAGCGTCATTTTCCAAAAATCTAGGAAGCGAAGCGTCCGCAGAAGCGTTTGCTATATATATATACATTTTTTTTTTTTTTTGCTTTTATACTCAAAACAAACATCCCAAATACCAAATTTATTGTAGAAGACATGAAAACATGCATATTTTTGCATAAATCAAGATAGATATGGCATCCATGATTCCATTGTAGTTTTACTAGTATGTACAACAATCATCATATTTTAAGGCTATTACAACATACATCAAATTTTTAAGCATATTATAAAACATAAAACATTTAAGCATATTATAAAACATAAAACATAGAGCATATTATGATTTATCTAGCAAGTGAGCAACTGTCAACATTTGTCATGACCAAAATTCAAAAAATAAATGTTTACAAAATATGTCACTTGGTCACCACCAAGACAAAAAAGGTTCAAAATTCAAATTCACAAGTCTACAAGTCTAATGTGTAATCTATGACAAAAAGTAGTAGATTGTGAATATATCTACTAATCTCTCCTCCTTCCAACACGAAGAGAACGTGGCGGCGGGCTTCCACGTGGTGGCAGTTCTCCACATGGTGGCAATGAAGAAGATGGTGCCTGTGGAAGTTGTGGCACTGAAACTGATGAAGAAGAACCCCCTGCTGTTGGTGTTGAACCATGGAACCTAGAAACCAAGGGACCAGATGGGGGTGGGGGTGGCATATCAACACGATCATCATCATCCTGGAATCGCTCAAAAAATTCATG